>VUQR01022552.1:1954-17609 GCA_015108515.1 Hemichromis elongatus
GCCTCCTTTTCTCCGCCCAGCCAGGGGGACGCCTCCCCTTGGAACTTGTTTACACTTTCACACTCACTCGGCCCAGGTGCCTCCCTTCCCCCAACAGCAGATAGGGAGTTCTCCTGTTCCTTTGTCTGCAAACTTCATAGCAAGGCCCCATACAGTGAATATATATATTTGGCCTCAGTGCTCTAATACTGTAATTTCTGTGATTCTATGCATATATACTATTTCACTACATTAATCATACTACTAATTAAACAAAGCATAACTTCATATAACCTGTAATTCTCTTCACAAGTAACCAATAAGGGCCTCTATACTACTCGTGCACACTTTCAGGCCCAAAGCTCTTACAGGAACGAACCCAGAATAAACAGGACAGAGGGTCAATATCAGTCAGGATACATTAAAGTTTATTATTTTAAAAGAAAAAACAAAGGGTTCGCAATAGATCTAAAACATCACAATTAAAAGGTTGCTAATGACCACAATATACTTTTGCCGGTGCAACTCGCCCACAATGTAGCTATCAACATAGGGCTTATTCTGTCCTGGTGGCTCCCGACGCTCGGTGCTTTAAAAGAAACAAGTCCACCTCAAATAAATACGAGCCCAACAAAACAGTTATCACGTGCACTAAGTGTTAGTTCAGGCAATAATTGGCAGCACTACAATCTGAAGCACAGCAACTCCACTCACACTGAGCACCTATGCAAGGCCTAATCTCGCTCAGGTAAGAGCCCAGCTCAGGGATTGCACATTGCCTGACTAATATTGCACCAGTTTAAAAACCATAAAAGCAAAACCAGGAAAAAAAATATATATATCAGTTCTAAAATGTGACCATACTCTAAAACAAACTTGGGAGGAGAATGCAACAAAAAGAGGAGGAAAAAACAGTGACAAATTCAGATGTACAGCCTGTCCTGCAGGAGGCAATACAATATAAATTACATTAAAAAATGATATTTACGCAATGTCAAAGATGTTAACCTAACATATCTCCACCTGACAACTATAGTTGCTGCACAATTGGCTGGTGGTCTTCTAAAATCACCACTAAAAACAAAATACAATAAACAACAAATACATTTCAACGAACTTAAAGAAACTCTAAAAGAAAAACGGCCTGTACCTTGAACCTCATGTAGAAGACAATTAAAACTTCTCAGGCTCTTCACTTACTCACACAACCATTGTTCACAGCCACTCGTCAGTGCAAATGGGAGAAGATCACCTGCAGCTACTTCCTCTTTTATACCCTCCCTTGGGTCCCCTGGGTCCTAAAGCCTTTCCCACTACATAAAGATCTTTAATGCCCTTAGCATGATCTCCTGCAGGAAAGGCTTTCAAGACATCAACACTGTTGGATGTGATCTTGTGCAGTCTCAGGTTTGACTCAAAGAGAGATGCTTGGGTTTTCTGTAGCAGAGAAATTGCTTCTTCCTCTTCCATCGTCTACATAGAAAATGTCTGCCTGACCCGTACTGCTGTTCTCCTTCCTTTGCAGCTCTTCTGAAACAGTACATTGCCACAGCAGGAAGAATGTTGCTGAATACCACCCAACTATTGGAATCATCCTGAAAGTAAATCAGTAAATCAAGATTTAGTAAATCATCACATTCAATCACTGTTGGTAGCCAAAGGCTAACTTCACCATTGACTGCTTCGATTCGGTAGCCATTTGCTGTCCTCCCGGAGCAAGTTTTCAAGGTGTAGGGGTAGCTGACTTTGATTTCGAATAAGTCTAAAAACTCTGACCTGGCTAAAGACTTGGTACTCTGGTTTCTGGTTTTAGCTTGGTAGCAGATGAAGGAAGTAAAAAATGAAAAATGGGATGACCAACGTTGTAGTCCTCTTTATATTTTGACCCTTGAGTGAGCTATTTTTCTTGCAGGTTGTATGGCAGTTTTTCCACAATGGGTTCGATGCCACGGGCGGTATCCATGTATGCTAGGCCGAGCAAGTAGCCATCATCCTTTGCTGAAAGTAGCTCCATCAACAGATCTCCAATATGAACTGCTCTTAGGCTCTTGATGTATGCAGAAGATTCCTTCCCAAGCCATTTTGAGAGTAAATCCAACTGTTCAGTAAGGTCCAAACCCTTAATGGTATTGTAGAAGGCAGATTTCCATGCTCTGTATGACTCTGGATGATTGTCAAAGTGGGTTAAGCCAGTGCTCACAAGCTCTTATCATGCCAGGTACTTCGCCATGTCTATCATCACTGAAGACGCTAGAGGGTGTGTACGAGTGAGCTAGCTCTGGCTTAGGGTAGGGAGCATTGCTCTTTGATTCTTGCAGGAGTCCCTCGTTGTTAGGTTGGAGGTGACCATTCATGTCAGGCTGAGCTAATGGGGTAGAGGTTTGAGTAATCTGGTATGCATGCATTACCTCGGAACTTGGTTGTGGCTGGAAAGGTGTGGTCCAGGAGTCGATATACTCATCTTTAATGATGTACTTAGCCGATGATGGAGGGCTCTTCACCATGGGATGCTCTGATATTTTAAGATTGACTAGTTCATTGTGTTGGTTAGGGGTTAAATACAAATGAAAACTTACACACTGTGGTGTCGATGGCACAAATAACGGCAGATGTCGGTGGATAAACTTCACCACATGTGACCCACTAAGAACTAAACAAAATGGCTGACTTCCTGTCACTTCCTAAACCGGAATTTCAAAATAAAATACATTTCAAAATAAATATAGTTTCACTAACATACACAACATACCTATATGCAATAAAATTAATAGCGGAACATGTCTTCTTGCATACATGTATCTTGCACTTGCATATACAGGCATGTTTTTCTTTTTCGCCAGGTCATCTCTTGCTCCATTATTCCTGTTATGCATACTCTGAAAGCCTCTACTCACCACAACCAAAAACCTGCAGCAGCTTAACTTCCCTTTTTCTGAATCACTTTGAATCAGTACAAAGCTCAAACTATTACAACTACTTTATTTCACATAGTACATTTCTCATTTAATCACAAGTGAATATATTCTTTCTTATTCGGTGTTTACCAGTCACAACAATACACAACACTACTTCTTTTGATTGCCAGCTGTGTCGCATGGTGTAGGACAGGCTTTCTCAAATTGTGGTACTAGTACCAGAATAGAATAGAATAGAATGCCTTTATTGTCATTATACAGCTGTACAATGCGATACAGAGCATCTCCTAACAAACATGCTGGCGGGGGGGGGTAAAGTTCTGCAGCGCTATATACATATGGACAGTATTGATAAAGGGAATATATTTATATATATCTATATCTATATCTATCTATATATATATATATATATATATATATATATATAGCCGGTTTATTAAAAAAGTCATATGTAATAAATAGTGTTTAGTATATACAGTTACTTGGGCTCTCTCTGGTGGTACTCGGAAATTTTTTTTAAAGATTAAATATATACAATTGTGGCGGTATGCAAAGATGACACGAGTTCCAGAGGTTCTTCTGGGGCCGCAGTCAACCAGAAAACGTCTCCCCGAGCGTCAGTCCTCCATGAAGAGTAGCCTTTTCATGTGGCCACCAGTGGTGGCGGCCGCTACAGAGTGCTGGCAGGCTCGTTTCCCTGGGTCTTACAACTGCAAAGGCTGCATGGTGCTGTCACGTTAATGGTAAAAACACAGCCCTTTTCTGCGGTGTCGCCGTGCTGTTATCCCAGCCACCAATGATGAGTCGGAGGCCCCCAGGAGAATTGATGGGGGGTGCGGGAGATGCCGTCAGTGAGTCTGGGACTATCGCCTGCATGCTAGTAGCCAGGAGAATGGGATCCATTTCTTCAGCGAGTGAGCGCTAATCCTTCGCGGCCAACAGTGTGGCGTTAGCAAGGCTAGTTTGCACAGAGGAAGACGTGAGTAAAGAGGAATCTGCCGTCATCCATTCCTAGCAAGGATGCTCTCCATGAGCTCAAATGTGGCACCATCACCCAGGCCCAAGAGAGAGAGGAGTTTCTTGGCCTGGAGTAGCTCTGCAGCAGCAGCAGCACCTTGGGAGCGGTGTATTTCCCGGAGGAGGGTCATCAAACAGCGGATGGACCGCGGATCCAGTGACGCCACCACATGATGATTTTTTTGTTGTCAGCTAAAACACCACGAAGAGCTAATTGAGCTTCCATGAAGGAGGGTTGTCAGGCCAAATATTCAGCAGCTTAACCGCCATAGCAAAAATTGAAAGGTACAGCTGTGCTATCACTTCCAAAATAAATGAAGACAAAAAAAACTAAACAGCAGTAATGTTTGTAGTGTTACTGAAGCTGGACTAGCAGGTATAAAATAACGTGCTACATGATCGCTAGCAACACTGCTATGTTGGCATAACATAAACACAGTGAAGCTTTACACTACATTCAGTCATCCACCCATTCAACCCATGCAACCTTCCGATTACAAAACGAACTGCTAACTCTTGAGCCACGATCTCCCCAAGCTGGAGGATAACCGCTGACTTTTTCCACTCAATAAAAGTTAACGTGAGGGTTCCTGATGGTTACGGACAAATGTAATCGCATGGCAGGATACTGCAAATAGAATAAACTTCCGTCAGGATAACAACTGAGATAATCCATCCACAATACTAGGTTAGTCATTAATATATTGCTGCATGGGCTGGGCTGTAGTTACAACATATGATTTAAAAACTGAGCTTTAAAATTAATATTGAATGTTGATAAAAACTAAGAGAGGCCGACAGTGATGACTGACTTTTTTTAGGGGCTTGTTGAGATTAAATAGAACAAGATACAATGCATTAAAACATGTTAAAAACACAAAAACCTTAATAAATGCTGAGTAGTTTGGAAGCATGTTTCATCAGGTCATCACTTAAAGACCAGATATTCCACCTTCTGTGCATGTTTGAATGCAGTACAGTTGTTATTATTATCCCTTGACACATCCTGTTTGTGACAGTTATAATAAATAACATTTATATAAGTAAAACAATTGTCTTGTGTAAACTGTATGTGGTTTTAAATAGGGCTATACTACTGTACTGTAATGCCAGCCATAAGGGTGGTATTTCAAGAGCCATATATTTTATGAGGTGGTACTTTTTGTGAAAAGTTTGAGAACTACTGGTATAGGACACAGATCCTCATCATTCTCTACATTAAGGCTCAGGACATCTTGAAACACCGGAGACAGTTTAAGGTTTAGCTCCCATTGATCCAAAACCACCACTCCATCCCTCATTGGATTACTTGCTAGTGAGGCTGAGGAAATTGATTCAGGAGATCTACAACATTAGAATTAAGGTCTAATTTTGTAATGTAGTGACCAGCACCAAACCATTCCTCTCTACATAGTCTTCCAAAAGAGGATGATGTAATGTAATGTAGTGTGGCACACTTCATTACCAGCAAGAAGGAAGCATTCAAGGCACTGGAAATAGAAACATCACTAGACAAGGCAAGTTTATTTATATAGCACAATTCAACAACAAAGTGATTCAAAGTGCTTTAGAGAGACATTAAAAAACAAAAAAAAATGAAAAGCATGATTTAAAATGGAAAAAAAAAGAAAGGAACAGTAGATAAAATCAGTAGTTGAAATGTAAGTTTTGCAATTTAAGCTTAAAAGTATAACAGTGCGGATTTGGTGCTTTATTTAAATGCAGCTAAGAACAGGTCTTAAATAAACTGAGTGTTTCAGCTGATCTGAGGCTTTCTGGGAGTTTGGTCCAGATATATGGACCATAAAAGCTGAATGCAGCTTCTCCATGTCTGGTTCTGACTCTAGGAACTGATAAAAAAAAAACGGATCCAGATGACCTGAGATCTTCTGTATGTACTATTGTACAATATAAAGCACCTTGAGGCGACTGTTGTTGTGATCTGGCGCTATATAAATAAAATTGAATTGAATTGAATCTGGAAGGTTCATACTGGGTCAGGAGGTCACTGATGTATTTTGGTCCTAAACCATTCAGAGCTTTATAGACCAGCGTCAGAACTTTAAATTCTATCCTCTGATGGACAGGCAGTCATTGTAAACACCTCAGAGCTGGACTGATGTGGTCCATGTTTTTGGTCTTAGTGAGGACTCGAGCAGCAGAGTTCTGAATGAGCTGTAGTTGTCTGACTGATTTTTTAGGTAGCCCTGTAAAGATGTTGTTACAGGTCACCAGTTCTCTGGTGACCTGTAATCGTCTTTCTTTGGCTCCAAAGACTATTACTTCAGTTTTGTTTTTGTTTAGCTGGAGGAAATTGTGGCACAACCTGTCATTAATTTCCTCAGTGCATTTAACAAGGGCCTGTACAGGGCCTTGGTCTCCTGGCGACATTGTAATATATATCTGTGTGTCATTTGCATAGCTATAATAGTTTATTTTGTTGTTCTTTATAATCTGTGCCAGTGGGAAAGTGTAAATGTTAAACAGAAAAGGTCCCAAGATGGAACCTTGGGGAACTCCACATGTGATACTTGTCTGCTTAGATGTGAAGTTACCTATTGATACAAAGTATTTCCTGTTTTCATTTCAAGTATGTTTTGAACCAGTTTAGTACAGTTCCTGAAGGACCTTCCCAGTTCTCCAGTCGTTTGAGTAGTATGTTGTGGTCAACTGTATCAAATGCTGCACTGAGATCCAGTAAAACTAAGACTGACATTTTTCCCACTGTCTGTACTCAGACATACCATTAAACACTTTGGTCAGAGCAGTCTCAGTGCTGTGGTTCTGTCTAAAACTTGACTGGAAGGCATCATAGCAGTAATTCTGTGTTAAGAAGTAATTGAGCTTTGAGAAACTGCTTTTTCAACGATCAATGATACTTAAAAATGGGAGATTTGAGATCGGCCTGTAGTTGTGCATTTGTGTCATGTCAAGATTGTCCTTTTTCAGTAGAGGTTTAATTACAGCAGTGTTTAGTGGTTCTGGAAACACACCTGACATTAAAGAAAAGTTGACAATCTGTAACAGGTCTGACTCCAAAGTCTTTGAGACCTTTTTGAAAAAATTTGTTGGCAGGACATCTAAACAGCAAGAGCAGGAGTTCAGTTGACATAACATGTCCTTCAAGTCTTTGCTGTTAATAGGCTGAAAATGTTTCATGGTGTTTAAACTGTTTTTCGGTGGACACAGTACATATCCTGAATCTGCTTGTCACAATCTAGGTGAAGGACTCAAACGCAGAGTGGTTAAGAATCTCTGAGTACAGTTTATTTACAGTACTGGAAGCAATGGAATTTAAAAATACAAAGCGTTCGAACAACTTTAAAACGGATGACTATCTCAATAGCGGGAGTTAAATTATGGAACAGTCTAACAGAAGAAATAAAAGAAAGTAACAACATAAAACAGTTTAAAATAAAATATAAAAAACAAATTTTAGACAAATATAAGAATGAAGAAAATGAGGTTAACCCAGGATGGTAAAGTTGTTGGTGAAGGTATTTTGGTTTGTTTGGTTCATAAATTGTGAATCTGCAAATGCAACCCTTCTGTCTTTTTGTTATATGGAAGTAACTATAATGTGGTGGGGCTTGTTAATTTTTGGATTTGTTTTGTTTTTGTTTTTTTGTTTTGTTTTGCTTTGCTTTGCTTTACTTTTGCTTTAGATACTATTTGTTTAAGTTAAAAGAAAATGAAAGTAATTAGAGTTCAAACTTGAGGGGGTAGGGACTAATAAGTGTACACTCCTGCCTACTCCTTTTCAAACCAAAGAATGCACTGATATTTTGTAATGATTGTGAATGCATGTTTGAAATTAAAATTAACTAACTAACTAACTAAATAGCAGAGAAACTGACTGATTCCTAAATGCCACTTTTCTACTGGAGCACTCAAAGCACTTTATACAACATGCCTGATTCACATATTCACACATTTAAGTGCTTTCTATACCAGTCAGACACATTCATGCTCCTATGGATACATTGGAGAGAAACCTGGGGTTAGTATCTTGCCCAAGGATATTTGGCATGCAATCTGGAGCAGCCAGTATTGGATCGCCAACCTTCCTATCAGTTGACAACCTGCTCGACCTCCTAAGCTACCACTAGTCATTAAAATATTCTTAAAGAACTGTGTGTGAGAAATTGAATTTGGCAAAGTGAAAGCTCAAAAGTTTGTGTCAAAAGAAACATATAGTACAGTCATGCGTAGGGGTGGGTGGTGGGTGGGTGTATAAAAGAGATATGGCTTTGGGAGCAAAAGCTCTTAACTGACAGCTGCAGAATTTGCAGCCAACTGATGATGGAGATGCAGAAAGGAGCCGAACTTTGTTTTGTAGATCTCAACAGTTCCTGCAGGAAGCCGACACTTCACTGGGTCAAAGCTGTGCTAATGAACACTGTGCTGTCCTGCATCGCTCTGATCACTGCTGCTCTAAACCTTCTCGTCATCGTCTCAGTCTCTCACTTCAGGCATAGATCAACTCCTCAGCTGAAAATACAGTTTAAGTTTTCAAAACTTTAACACTATGCTTAGATGAATTAATGGAGTGAATCTGGCACATTTTTGGTGTATTTAACCATGATGTTTTATTTGCTTTACTTCAATCATGAAATTAGTAGAGACATTTTGACATTATCAATCTGCATTACATTCTTTTCTCTCTCTCTGCAGGCAGCTTCACACACCCAGTAACATCCTCCTCCTCTCTCTGGCTGTCTCAGACTTTCTTGTCGGTCTCCTGTTGATGCCTTTAGAAATCTTTAGAAGTACAGCCTGCTGGGTATTTGGTGATCTTATGTGTTCTGTTTATTGGTGTCTGACTGGCAACTTTACCTGTGCTTCAATAGGGAACATAGTTCTAATATCATTTGACCGCTATGTGGCTATTTGTGACCCTCTGCATTATCCGACCAGAATCACTGTGGCGAGAGTGAAAGTCTGTATTTGTTTGTGTTGGTTTTATGCTATTTTCTATGACACGTTATACCTAAAAGACTTCCTGATAAAACCAGGCAGGTATAATTCCTGCTATGGAGAGTGTGTACTTGTCATCAGTGATATTGCAGGAATTGCTGACCTTGTTTTATCTTTTTGTGTTCCAGTTTCTGTCATCATAGCTCTGTATATGAGAGTGTTTGTGGTGGCTGTGTCTCAGGCTCGTGCCATGCGCTCTCATGTTACAACTGCCACACTTCAGTGTTCATTGATTCAAACAAACAAATCTGAGTTGAAAGCAGCCAGGACTCTGGGGATCCTTGTAGTTGTGTTTCTACTTTGTTTCTTCCCGTATTATTGTGTCTCTCTTGTAAGGGACGAAAACAGTTCAGTAGCCTCCATTGTAATGAGTGTGTTGTTTTTAAACTCATGTCTAAACCCATTGATCTATACTATGTTCTACCCTTGGTTTAGAAAAGCTGTAAAACTAATTGTCACTCTACAGATTCTGCAGACTGGCTCCTGTGAGATCAGTATACTGTAGACATACACTTCTTAAAATTGTTTGTAACTTAAAAAAATATACAAGTAAATGCAGCCATTCTTTTAGTCTCTGTAAATAGAGCAGATTGAGCTATTATTATTACTGCTACACTTTTGTCGCAGTAATAATAATAGTAAAAAGTATAAATTTGATTTCATTGATTTTGACACAATTTTACTGAATGAATTCATACTACTATTTTTGTTGCTGTTGCTTTTTTTTCAGTGATAGAAAAAAAATATATTAACCCTTTTAGACCGGTCAGAGTGGGAACGCTCCATTTTGCGTAACTATTTTTAAATGCCTGTAGAACCACAACTACATAAACTAGCGGAATAATTTTTTTTTTTGCATATGAAACTGGAGAGTTTGTACTACATTCTTATGCCATCAGCTCGCCTAGGTCACCATTTCCTTCCACGTATTGCTTTGCAAAAGTTGCGTAAAAACCACTGGCAGCAACAAAAAAACATTATATTCCAGAAATACTCTTTGCCGATCTGATCAGCTGTTCATAACACTTCCTGTGTTGGATTAGAAGTCAGCAAAAACTATCGTATGTCCACCATTTCCTGGCCAAACCCTTAAGTGATGTCATTTTTGCGAAAATTGTAGTTTTTTACCTTCAGTGTCTAATAAGCCCATACTCGTGTTTTTAAAAGTCATGTTTGACTTTATGCTTTTCTGTATACATTCTGGGATGCTTAAAACTAAAATTACACTGTTGTAAATTGTTTATTTTGATGCACAAGCTGTTTTTCTTGCAAATTTGCATTATAATATTTATTTTCGTTTTTCCTGCAGTATATAAAAATGGGGGTATCTCAAAAATAAAAACTATGACAACACTCATATTAAATTTCCTGTGGTTGGAAACTATTTTGTGCATGTTTTTGTATTTACAGTTTTGAGGGATAAACCTCTCAAATTTCTCTAACTAGAAAAATATGTAAAAAAAAAACCAAACAAACAAAAACGATTTCATTTTTTTGTAGTTTATTGCACTTTTTTGCTATTTAGGTAGTTACTATGGACTGAATAGTTACATATTATAGATATCATACTAACAATCAGCAAAATTAGATGCCATAACAATTTGCCCTTAATAGTCTAGTGGTAATATATTTTCTTGGGCAAGCCAAAAGTTACTTGTTCATTTCCACACAAATTCCCTTTGTGTTGCATCAGGAAGGATAAGTGACATTAAAGTCCGTCAAACCAAACACGCCCCTTCTGACAAGGGAGCAACTGATAGTAATTAAATTAGAAAAATAATAATAAAAACCCATTCCCCTAACAGTTGTGACTCTATTTTGATTGTGAGTAAAAACTGACTTCAACAATTTCCAAAATTATCTCAAGGAAGTCACTCCATGGGCTCAGAAACACAACACACAGATCATCATGGTATCCACACTTTAAAGGTTGATCATACCAAGCCATATGTGAACATGGTCCAAAAGTGCTGTCAGACCTGGCAGTCCTGAGCTTGTAAAAAATGAAAAACTTCTGAATATCATGAAATGAAAAATACAACAAAGAAGGCCCAGGACTGAGCAGCTATATCAGACTAGAGTGGACAACATTCCTCTCCCAAATGTCCAGCAACAGGTCTCCTCCTCTACAGAATTAAAGCCTGTTTTTAAAGGAAAAGAGGAGGCTACAGAGTGGCAAACATGGTTTGTCTCTTCTGGAGATGTGATTCTGCCATCGAATTTAAAATGAGCTAAAGTTCTATAAATAAAGAAATAAAATAAAGAAAAATAAAAACCAGACTCAGCTGGCTGGGCCTAAATATGAAAATCCATAATTTGTAAATTCAATTATGAGGTGTGGTCCCTGGCTCAACTGCAGGGAAGGGGTGGTCCAGTGAGCTCAAAGAAGGGTGGTGCCTGCGAGGTAAGGCCACAGGTGGTGGTGATTGTACTGATGGCAGTCTCTCTTTTCCTTTATAGTGAGAAAGGGACCAGGACAGGGGTGCTGAGACCAGCTCTGAGCAGACTGTGTGTTTTTGCCTGTGCAAGATGACAATAAAAGGAAAAACTGTGAACGCAACCGTTGTGTGTGTTGGATCCCTGTTACAGCTGGCTAGACCCAATGTTCACAGAATTTTCTCCCTTGTGGTCACATGGCAAGTGGGGAATTTGGATTATGAATGGATTATGAGGTAGAGCCACACTGATCATATGAGTAATAGAAAAGTCTGACAGTGCATGCTGTAACCTAGTAGTTCTTGTGGTAAAGAAAGGTGGGCCTTCCAGGGATGGGCAACTCCAGGCCTCGAGGGCCGGTGTCCTGCAGGTTTTAGATGCGTCCTTGATCCAACACAGCTGATTTAATGGCTAAATTACCTCCTCAACATGTCTGGTGGTTCTCCAGAGGCCTGATAATGAACTAATCATTTGATTCAGTTTTGTTGACCCAGGGTGAGATCTAAAACCTGCAGGGACACCGGCCCTCGAGGCCTGGAGTTGCCCACCCCTGGATACAGTTCTATGCAGACTACTACAATGTGAATCAGATGTCACAGTTTCATGCTTATCCCATACCTCAGGTCAACGACTTCCTTGACTGGTTGGGCACTACTTGCTTTTTAATAACAAATGATTTCACCAAGGTTTACTGGCAGATTCCCTTGTCTACATTGTCTAAGGAAAACACAATGTTTCCCACCCTGTATGGTTTGTATTAATTTGTCACCCTTCCTTTCAATTTGCCAAGCCACGTTCCAGCACCAAACTTCTCTCTCCTGTTTGTTCTTTAGACTGATGTCTTGAACAGAGGGAACACTATGGCAGCCTGGTATGCTGGGTTGCCTAAAGTGGACAGGCATGCTAGAGAGTTTATTCATCATTTAGTTAATATTGGAGTGTGGCAAATAAAATAGAAAGAAATATGACAACTCATACCTAGACCCAAGGGAAATTTAATAGACTGGTACTAATCTGGTACTGGTACAAGTCTTATTCAAGCATTCAGGTACACACACGTTTCAGTACTTTCTGACATTTACACACACTCACACTCTGCTGGATTATCTTGCCTAATGTTACTTCATCAGGTGGACTGGATGACTCAGGGATTAATCCCCTGCCCATGAGGCTGAAGCTTGCTAAAAGATGATTAATAACTGCACAGCTCTCAGTATTTTATTACCACAAAAGATGGTATCAAGAAAAGAGACTGTGACACATGGCTGTCTCATGGTCTGGGTGAGTGTGGGTTTTTTCCACAGCACTGGACTGCACCCTCAGGCAGAGACTCCAATCAGACTTTAAACCTGACTGCAATCAGGTCACCAGCATTTTAGACCAGCACTCACAACAGACCTCTATCAGAGGAAGACATTTATATAGGGTACAAAACACAATAAAAGTTAAGAGCTGTAATGGATTGAATAGGTAGGAGCAGGTAAATACAAGTAGAATATGAACAGGTCATTGTTCTCTGAACAGTACTCGTTTTAGGATGACGAAACATTCGACTGGGTCATGTAATTGGTGCAATGTTATGGAAATGGTTGAACATGTGCTTATTAGTTACAGGAAGTATGTAAGTCAAAGGAG
This sequence comes from Hemichromis elongatus, assembly GCA_015108515.1. Taxonomy (NCBI): domain Eukaryota; kingdom Metazoa; phylum Chordata; class Actinopteri; order Cichliformes; family Cichlidae; genus Hemichromis; species Hemichromis elongatus. The sequence goes on from VUQR01022552.1 coordinate 14,914, forward strand.
ACTGTTGTTGTAATGGAACTTACATTTGAAAAGGTGGTTAACCAGTTAAGTCATGATGAAAGGAAAAGAGTGTTTTTTTTTTTGTTTTTTTTTTAGATATACTGGTCTCCTCAAGAGGGTCTAAGGTTAGCACTGATGGAAGGCGGAAGGAGTGAGTGGAATAGTATGGATGGTAGTGAAGAGGAAAACATTGGTGGTCAGGATGAAGAGAATGAGTGGGAAAAAGCTGGAAAGGGGGGGAAGAGGTGCAAAGCTAGTGAAAGGAAAAAGAAAAAGATAACTGAGGGCAGTATGGAAGGAACTGATATCACGAATATCATTGTCAAAGGAGAAGCGACACCACCGGCACTGGACCCGTGGCCGCCCGCCGGAGAGGCGCCGCCGCCGCCACTGGACCCGTGGGCGGCCAAGAGGGCATTAAGAAAATAGATCGACTTAAGCTAACAAGAGCACTTAAATCACAGGTTGGGGAAATCAAATATGCTAAGATACTCAGAGATGGAAAATTACTGGTTGGTTGTAACACAGAAGTGCAGGTGTAAAAAGCAAGCAAACTTGTGGATGTGTGCAAAGTCAAAGTGAAGAATTTGGTAAGAGTAGGGGAAAGGAGAACTAATGGAAGTAAAGGAGTTAATGTGGAAGTACTGTTAAATGACAATATGAAAGAACTGGTGGAGAATTTAAAACTAAGAAATTGAAGTTAAAGGAGCAAGGAGAATGACTAGAGGTCCAGAGAAAGTAGAAACAAAGTGTGGTGGTGGAATATGAAACAAAACAGGTACCAAAGGAGGTCTTCTTTGGACTAATGGGATTCAGTGTGAGGGAGTTTGTACCCAAACCAATGAGGTGTTTCAATTGCCAATGTGTGTAAAGGGAAGAGGAGATGTGCTTGATGTTCTGGAGATTATGAGTATGGGAAGTGTGGTGTGGGAGTAAAACCAAAATGTTGGATATTATAAAAGAACAAGGCTAGGCAGGAAGGTGTTTTTGACTCTGCCATTCCAGGAAAAGGTTAGGAGTGAGTGAAGAGGAGGTCAAAGGGAGATATCAGGATGGTTCCTGGAAGGAAGTCATAATAATAATATAATTATTGGGGTATAAAGCTGTATGGCCCGATCCGGGGTCATCCTTTTGGTGAAGACAGATGGTTGTGTTCATACAGAGGTCCAGCGCTGTAAACTTCTAATCCAACTGCCGAAGCAAATTAAATTTTTTCAAAAATTGAACACGACATCATAAACATGTTTATTTCTTTTATGTGCAATGGATCAACACAAACAAAAAAAAAACAAAGAAAAATAAAATTGACAGCATTTCACAAAGAACTCCAAAAATGGGCCAGACAAAATTATTGGCACCTTTACATTAATAAAGATTGTGAAAAGCGTAAATATGTCGCCGGGTCTGCCGTGGTCATTCACAATGAAAAATACACCCGACTGAAATTCGGGGACAACATGGTCACATTTTTCGCCACATGTGGGGGACTCTTGGAATTTGGACAGCCATCGTCGCATCACTGTTACATCATTGCCTCCAAATACTGCATTTAAAGCATCTGTCCCCTGAATTTGGACACAGCCACAGAGTGTGCCACACTTAACATAGAGAACAGAAAGAAGAGCAGAGAATAAAAATTGTAGCAAAATATCAACAATCTCAAGACTACAAGTCAATCGCCAGAGATCTTCATGTTCCTTTGTCCACTGTGCACAACATAATCAAGTTCACAACATATGGCACTGTAGCTATTCTACTGTCACAGGGATAGAAAAGGAGAATTAATAAAAGACTGCAACGAAGCATAGTCAGCTTCAATCAGCCTCAATCAGCTTCCTAACAAATTTAAGCTGTTTTGCAGACTCAGTGTCAGCTCGAACTATCTGTCGACATCTAAACAAAATGAAATCCTCAGGCAGGAGAGCCAGGAGGACCCCACTGCTGACACAAAAACATATAAAACTCACATTGGACTTTGCCAAAATGCACTTGAGAAAGCCAAAATCCTTCTGGGAGAACGTGTTGTTGATAGATGAGACCAAGGTAGAGCTTTTTGTTAAAGCTCCACATTCTACTATTTACAGAAAATAAAGAAAAGAACACAGTACCTACAGTCAAACATGGTGGAGGTTCTACAATGTTTTAGGGATGTTTTGCTGCCTGTGGCACTGGATCCCTTGTCTGTGTGCAAGGCTTCATGAAATCTGAAGATACCAAAACATTTTGGGGTGAAATGTAGGGCCCAGTGTAAAAGAGCTGGGTCTGCGTCAGAGGTCACGGGTGTTTCCATATCTCTAAAAGCACCCAGAAATGGTTGTCTTTATTAATCACACTGGTGCGCTATATACACGTGAGGGAGAGGGAGAAAACACCAGGGTCCCGGGGATCAACAGGCTGGGGAAACACACTTCTTCGCACTCGCTCCGCTCCTCATCCAAACAGTCTCCACACAAGCAGCTCACTCTCACTCACGGGGTCCAGGGGTCCAGGGGTCACAAAGGGCTGATCCAGGTAAACCTATTTACACAGACGAGGGTAAGTCGAAGGCAAGCACGGGAACAACAGAATTGCAAAGAAGCCAGGCAATACTAACGAGAGTTACTCAATATTCCAGCGAAGAGTAGCTCAGAGCCCCTGCCTTAAGAAGAGCCAGCGATCAACTGCAAATCACCTGTGATCAGCTGCAGGTGCGTGGG
>VUQR01022559.1:5059-16824 GCA_015108515.1 Hemichromis elongatus
TATTGCACATATATATATATATATATATATATATATATATATATATATATATCTATATATATACATATATATCCCTCAGGGCAAGCTACAGGGTACACCCTGTACAGGTCGCCAGTCTGTCACAGGGCTAACACATAGACACAGATAGTCATTCGCACTCAAATTCACATTTATGGGCAATTTAGAGTTTCCAATTAACCTGTCCCCACTGACTGCATGTCTTTGAACTGTGGGAGGAAGCCGGAGTACCTGGAGAGAACCCACACATGAACATGCAAACTCTGATTTTTAAACATACATTCTTAAATTAGTTGTTGAATTACACATTTTATATGATGCTTTTCTGCAAAAAGCCTCATAACGAGCAAAACAATTTAATTAGCTGCCTGTCTGACGAGTTTGTGGTCTCACAGATGGACTTGCATTCCGCGGTTTGCACGGTGCAACGTCACACGGGCCAGTTTTTCATCTGCTTAGATAGATCATCCAACTCACAGCAGATCTCCAGAACAGAACAAAAGCTACCGCTGCCAGCTGTGGTAGAGAGTAGACAGTCTTCAGCTAAATGATACTAGAGGCGATCACAACAGAAAGCTGCCCATAACTGTAGGTGAGCACAAAAAGGAAAGGCTCGGGTGTAGCTGGTTAATGGGGACCGAAATTTCAAAATAAGACCACAATAAAATAGAAATGCTTAAATGAGCCACCAGATATACTTGGTTGACCAACCCAAAAAACTTCATATGTAACAAGCTAGGGTTATTTAATAAGTAGGGCTCTGTGATTTGGTTGTGTGACTAATAAGGTCAGTGATCCATTACAGTTCTCCAATCAGTTTAAGGCTCTGTAATTAATTTTCAGCATGTAACCCCAACCTAAAACAAATACAATATATCCAAAGTAAGGTATTTTAATAAGATGTGCTATTTTGGTAGAGGTTTCTTTTTTCTGTTTTTTTTAGATTCTCTGTTTTTTTTCTATGCTGTCAGTGGTGATTTCTGAGCAGGGTTGGCCCTCCTAGTATGGACCCCGGCCACATCGGAGGGGATATGTCACCTTTGTATATGCCAAGAAAGAGGAAGCCCGCTCACTCACTTTCAAAAAGTGGAGTGCAATGTCCAGGTAAAGACAAACCACATCACACAGCGTTTACAACCATTTACACTGGCAAAACTTGGTAATTATATCTTTATTATTGTTTGCTTTTTTTAAATACAACAATTTCACTTCTAAAGCTGCTGTCCAGCGAATGCCAGAAAGAGCCTGTGAAGTGAATACAGCTGGGTACTCAGAGGTAAGAATACACAAAACCTTTCATTTGACTTGTTTCTGATAGTGTATGTAAGCTAGCAGCGTTACTGCTAGCAAGAACGCTGTGACTGTGTTTCCACGATCATGTCGTAATAATAAAAATCTGTAAACTTTATGCGCACGGCTGGATCTCTGCTTCACAGTTTTTTTCCTCGACTGTTTTAGGAGGATGAGTCCCAAACTGAAGATGGAGTGAAGATGAAGAGAACTTACAGTAGGAAAAGGTAAGAGGCTGGCTAACCCGGTGATTGGACATTGTACTCTTATGTGACAAAGTCATTCACAGTAAACAGATATCATATCATATCTGAACAAGTACACAGGTTTCAGTGAAATACGTCGTTATTGCTAAGTGCAGTTTAGCCCTTTTAACACAATTCTTTTGTTGAGATTTCCCACATGATAAAAGGTACAATTAGGCTAGACTTCCTAATGAGGTGAGGAAATTCAGCGTTTGCACTTGCTACATATCCATATGTATACATGCTGATATTAACTAAATGGCTGGTAATGGTTCAGTTAGAATGAGCTGTGGCTCATTCAGTTTTGAATATGGCGTTGATTTAATAAGGCTTCAAAAGCAAAGCACGTGGCAAGGAAGTTCAAGTACAAAAAAGGAAGTCTGTGCTTTGCAAAAAGATTTGTTGCACAGAATAAACGGAGTCAAAAAACGTCTTACAGCAAGAAGTGAAAGGACAGAGTCTGGTACGGAGAGAGTGGCAGACACGGTGAGGGAACGACGCTTAGATAGAGGTGGCAGATTAAAGTAGAGCGAGTAATCACTCTGGCAGGAGGAAATGCACAAGGTCAGGAAGCGAAGGGTGTGAGAGGACATGTGAGTATAAAATGGGAAATGATAAAAGAGGGGAAAAATAAGACAAAAAGATCACCTAGGTCTTTATTTTTTCTTTGCACTGCAAAACTAAACAAATGGGAACACTCATCATTAATGAGTGATTAATGAAAATAAAATAGTCATAAATCATAAAATCTGTCTCCACTGCTGTGCATCTTCTTGGTTTTGTCTGTTTAAACTGTCTTTAATTAAAACAATTTGCTGCAGAACTTATGTGCAAAGTGCTTTTTAAGTGCTCATCAAAAACTTATATGCTTGTATTATATTAATAAGCAAATAGTTTATGATTTATTTAGCTGCATTCTGTTCATAATGTGCAGCATAGCAACTGTATAAAAAAATGGACCTGAAAATTGATGCAAAGGCTGAAGTGGCTTACGCCTGTATTCTTTATAATGGCCTAAAGGGGGCGACTCCTCTAGTCGCACAAAAACTTCAGATTGGATGTAAGCACTAGGTCTGTGAGATAAGACAAAGTCGTTACATTAACACGTATGTTGTTTCATGTTGTACTCTATCGTTTATATGGCATCGTTGCAAAACACAATGTTTACTGCAGTTTTTCATTACTTTAAATGATGGTTTGTAATAGTTACTGAGGCACCACAGAAGGACCAGCCAAAACTAATCGAAGAACTGATTCCATCATGTGTCAGACTTATGAACTTTCCATTAGAATCAGTAAAGTTATTCTTATTTGTATTCCTAATCAAGGGGTTACCTCTAAATCGTGGACATAGTTCGGTTATGAAAGGCCTGACATGGTGTAGAAAATTGTAAGGTGCCAGTTATGAAGCAAACTGGTCCTCACCGGAATGATGTGAAAGCGTATGGAGAGAGTTTACAAATGAGAAGCAAAAAACAAGCTGCCAGGTGCTCAAAATAAACCTCAGACTCAAATGTCAAAACGGGCTTTTCCCCACAGCATGCTGTAAAATAAAGACTCACAATATCTACAGATATATTAAATATATGGTTTCATGCATTGGTTAAAACACTCGACTCCAGGTATACAACGCTTAGCCGAAAACAAGTAAATTTGTCTCATTTCTCACCAGTCCAGAGTTTTTGAGGAGATGCAGAACATAGAAACAACTGACATGTGAAGCTGAATCCTGCATCCCTGTGTGAGCTTAATGGTGCTCTTCATCCAAGACTGGACACGCGATGTTTAGAGACAGGCTAGTTTACTGATGACCATACAGGAGCAGTAATGATAGCTGGAGACCTCAGAGTTATCTAGTGTTCTTCTTTATTTCAGTCCCATCTTTTATTTACGCCCTCTGTCCCACATTACAGTTAAATAATCTGTTCAGGAGCAAATGAGGTTCCTGTCTGCATCGGCATTTTAAAAACTTTTAAATTAGTATTTTTTTCTTTTGTTAGGTATGAGGACCTCCAGAGTGTTTCCCTGGGAACAGTAGATTATTCAACAACCAGCTGTTCTGTGATGTCATCAGATGGCCTGACCAATGGATCAGACCCAGGGACCATCGGTCCGCCCACTGCAAGGCTCCCTCCAAGACTGGTCGCGAAGGATCTTTGGCCTCAAGGCCCAGAAGCTAGCGGGGAGCAGTCCCAGCCTCACGAGCAGAGCTGGAACTCCAGCAGGGATCGTGGACCTGACGTCTGGGCTCCAGGCAGAGACCGACACCAGGACCAGGTGTGGAACTCTGGCAGAGACAGAGGTGGACACTCCAGTCAGGACCAGACATGGATGCCAGGCAGGGACAGAACTCACAGCGAACCGGACCAGTCCTGGATGACGGGCCAAGAGCGCGGTCCTGAGCAGGGCTGGGCAGCTAGCAGAGATCAAGGCCACGATCAAGCCTGGAATGGAGGCAGAGATCCAGGAAGGGACCGGGACTCGTCAGGGCCAGAGCAAGGGTGGGGCACTGGCCGAGGCCCAGATCAAGCCTGGAACAACACAAACAGGGACCGAGGAAATGTGTGGAGACCCGGTAAAGACGACCACACAGATTTTATTTTGAACACTGTGAAATGTAGTAAAATAATATGAGCTTCTTTCATGATATCTGCAAGCTACAAGCAAAAACCAGAACATATAATACATGTGTGAGCGACAGCTTAGGTGATATATGTGCAGAGTAGATGTTATTATTTAGGTTATGATTTGTGATTTCTTTGTAATTTTTAAGACTTGAACATGAAGAAGGTCCAGAGACCAGAGATGGAGCGAAGCCCTGCACCCAGTAACTTCACACAGCCACCAGAGGGCAGAGAACCCTGTAAGTTTTCAAGCAGTCTCTACATTTAATGCAAATATGAAAACTATGTGTTACATTTTTATCTCACTTGTCTTGGTTCATGCAATTTTTTAGGTCTTAAACTAAATATTCTTACCATATTAATAATAGTTGGGACCGAATTAACTTTATAAATCAGAACTATAATTACACATAAATCAGGAATTTGAAAAGCTGTTTCACAGTTTGTCTGTAGCCGTTATGGAAAAACAATATGAGGCCGTTTTCTCAAGTACAGCGCCTTCCTTTCATTCTTGGCAGCAGCGCTACCAGCCACTAATATGTTTTGGCAGAGCGTTTGGCACGTCATACCCACTGACTGCTTCATTGTTTGATCACAGAATCATTACAGTAATCACAAGCATTATCCTGTCATTGTAACGTTATTATTTGGGGAGGTTTCTTTGCGAGCCAGGCTTTCTGTAGCAGGAAAGCTGTAATTATAAATGTAAGCAGTTGCAATGTTTTGGCAGTGGTCTCTCCACCCAATCAATAAGTAAATTTGATCTTATAAATAATAATTATGATAAATGATCGCATCCGGTCAGTCAGTGTGAATCTTGCAGGTTTAGATGCTGCCGGTGCCGGTGAGACCTCGACAGCTCAGCCCAACGAAGACCAGAAACCTCCAATCCTGCCGGCTAAGAAGGAGCCTCCTACTTATCCTCCAGGTCAGAGAAGCTGCTGTTTACCACAGATTTATATGATTTAAAATTAATCTTATTATACTGTGTTTTATATGCACGTTATCTGACTGCATTTGTCTTACTGAAGACCAATGTGAGTTTTAAAGGGGATTAGAGGGGTTTTATTTTATCATGATTTAAACTGATTTTAAGAAATGTAAAAATATGTTTCTAGAAGTTTTATTAAATTTGAATGATTAAAAAGGGGTCCTGAAGATAATCTGTAATTTAATCAAAATATTATTGTGTGTACGTGAGGAGTACGCTGCCTCTTTTTTCCGATGCTCTGTGTGTTGTGTAAAGTAAAAAAAAAAAAAACAACTCGTTTATTTGTTGACATCAACTAGGAAGCCAAGAGGAACGTTGGCAGCTCCAGATTGTCGCCAAAGGAAGAGTCACGTGTCCAAAATGTAAAAGTGTGAGCAGGAAGACTGTGGAGGGGCTGAAGAAACACATGGAGAACTGCCGACTGGTGAGCACTTCATGCATACGTTTTGGACCATCTAGCAGGAGACCCCTGCTATACTGTCTCTACTGAAAGACTCTCATAATTAGTTATTATTAGTAATGACTTTATTTTGAATAATTGGAGGAAATAAATTAGTATGTTTTGTGTGTTTGGTTAATGTTATCCAGAATGTCACACACCCAGTTCACACACTTTTCATATTAAGTATCAAGTTTAAAAAAATGACTGGGTCTGTAGTGTGTTTTATGCTTTATATTTGCATAAAGGGAAACCCTAGTCTGACTAATATTCCCATAACACCCTGCAGGCTAAAATCTGCATGTGTTCTTTGCTGGTTTAAATTTTTACCAAATGAAAAAGTCATTGTGTCCCTCGCTTATCTGTAGCAACCGTTTACCTGCCAACACTGTGGGAAACAGCTCAAGTCTTCAACAGGGATGAAGTATCACATCATGGCTGACCACAGCCACTTGGTAAGACTTCTCAGAAATTAACACTTTTAGTTTAGTTTAGCTTTTTATGGTTTACCTTTCTGTTCTTCCTTCTTTTTTGTAGCCTTCAGCTGATGATGCCAAGGACCTGGACGATCGTGCCATGAAAGACAAGCTACGTAAAATCCTGAAGCGACTGGGCAAATTAAAATGCTCCAAAGAGGTAAAAGGTGCATTTGATGAAAATGAGATAAAAGATGAAACTGATGGTGGTGTGAAAACAAACGTTTCTTTCGTTTTATTTCCAGGGTTGTAACGCTGCGTTTACCAGCATCATGGGCTACGTGTATCACATGAAGAAGTGTGGGAAGGAGGAGTCTGAGCTGGAGAAAATGCTGCTGAACTGCTCTCACTGTGGGAAGACCTATAAATCCAAGGCTGGTCTGGAGTATCACCTGAAATCAGAGCATGCTCCTGTGAGTCACATATGTCATTTAAGCCACTAAACACTATAAAAAATTGGAATTCAATAATACTCCTACATTCACATTTAAATTAATAGATAGTTAGACTCGATGGCAGCCTTGTTTTCTCACCTGTCCTTTTATTTCAAGTCTCTATGAAAGTCTTTGGCCTCCATCTCTATCTCCATTAAGTCTATTCTCTTGGTTCATCCAGATACCACAGAAGACTGAGGAAGATGAGGCACTGAAGGCCCAGAGGGAGGCTAATCCAGAGAGGACGCCCAGCGGCAGGGTGCAGAGAGCCTCGGCCCAGGTGGCCAACTTCCACCTGGCTGAGATTGCCAACAATGAACTGCCCAAAGACTGGCCCAAGAGGAAGTTTCAGTCCGACCTGGTACCAGATGACAAGAAGGTAAGAGAAGATTCACTTTGTGTGAAAAAGTGGATTAAAATGGACTACTGAACATGAATGTGTTCCTCCTCTTTCAAGGACTCAAGCACTTATCTGCAGTCTCACACACACACACACACATTCACACAACAAGTTACTTTTTGCACAACACTCCATATTTCATTTCCATCGTGCGGTCTTGTGTCTGCATCGTCCTGTTCTGTCTAGTGTTGCACTGTTTTGTCTTGTTTTCTGCAATCCTTGCACATTACACTTTACATAGTCCTGCATTGATTGTCTGTTATATGTCATACGTAGCACCGGGGTCTCTTAGGAACGCTGTCTCGTTTCACTCTGTAACACTGTACATGGTTGAAAGGTCAATAAAAGCCACTTTAATTGACTTGACTTCTCCCGATGTCCTTTTCAGTTGAAATATGCCCGACCGGGCCTGCCTGCCTTCAGCCAGGAGGTGCTGAGGAAGTGGAAGAATGAGGTGAAGCTGCAGAGGAAAGTCCAGTGTCCCAACCAGGTAGAAAACAACACGAGTCTTATTTTTACCTGTTTAAGTGAAAATCCGCAGACTTATGCATTTATTTATTTTCTTGTCTGAGTAATCAGTCAAGTTTAAATAGCATAATTATAATTCATTTAAAATAAAAATGCAACCATAAAGATTATCAGTCTTTCTGTATGAAAACTGTTTTTCAACAACTTGAAATGTATATCTTTGTAAATGTTCATTTTTAAAGGGATTTATGGAGATTTTATGTTTTTTTTTCTTATTTTCTGTCATATACGCACTGTTGCAAGGCTAACGTTAACAGTAAACATGGCTGATGTTTACAGTAGTGAGGTCAGTGTATAAACGAGTAAACCCCGTGGATGCGTATGATGTCAAGCAGAGCAGATGTCCATAACACGGTTAGCAAAGCGTTCAAAGCCCATAATATGACATAATGTGTGTCTTCCTCAGGGTTGCGGCTGCACCTACACGAGTGTGTCTGGACTCAAAGCTCATCTGGGACTCTGCACGAGGGTTTGTGATCTGTTTTCTTTGTTTAGGAATTAACAGTGTAGCATGCAGACTTTCCAGGATTGGCATTAAATGACACCAAGGTATAATTAAGTTGAAACTGATCAATGTGTTTGCATGAAATTGGGAAACCTTCTAATGCTTCGTATGGACTGGCATTGACATGCACTTTAAGTCAGCTCCTGAATTCTTTTTAAAATAAAGGATGAAGTATTAAATTTGTAAAAGCTGCTTTGTACAGAGTTTTGTAAAATTATTTAGATCATTAACTGCAGTTAATACTTTATAATCATTAAATTCTTATAATCTTTTCAAGGCTTTTTTTTACCTGCTCTGATTTCAGGGCGACTTCGAGGCCGGTAAATACAGATGCCTGATCTGCAATAAGGAGTTTAACTCTGAAAGTGGAGTGAAATACCACATCAACTCGGTCCATTCACAGGTAATGAAAAGTTCACAAGCTTCTGGCTTGAGCCTTCTTTGTGTGACTGCATGCCAGAGGTGGGAAACTCCAGGGTCGGCGTCCTGCAGGGTTTAGATCTCAGCCTGGGTCAACACACCTGATGATTAGTTCATTACAGGCCTCTGGAGAACTACAAGACATGTTGAGGAGGTCATTTAGCCATTTGGATCAGCTGTGATGCTGCTGAATGCAGATGATATTATCATAAATTCATATACTCAAGGGTTGGATATGAGCAGCTTCACAGTCAGGAAGGTTTTTAGTAAAGTCAAAAATTAAGTGAGTTCTCAGACTTACGACAGCAGAATCAGACTGCTTTTTGCAAACAGACGAGTTGCCCCCTTCTAGCCTATAATGCAATAAATAATAAATAATGCAAGTTTAATGTATGTTATATAATACCACCTCTTCATGCTGCGTGTATCTCAACAGGATTGGTTTGTGACGAACAAAAAAGCCTCCAAGAAGTTTGAGAAGTTCCTTAAAAACCAGCCCAAAGAGGTCGTCCGTAGTGTGGATAAGCAGACTGTTAATCAGTACCACCATCATCACCCGCAGCATCATCCTCATCATCAGCAGCAGCAGCACCATCACCACCACTCACATCACCACCATCAGCAGCAGCAGCACCAGCTCCAGCACCAGCCACTGCAGCACCCACTCCAGCCGCTGCATCTCCTCCAGCACCAAACTCAGTACCTCCATCCAGAGAGGCAGAACCTCCCTCCGCAAGTGGACCCCCAGCCCCAACAGCCGATGCTCCAGTACACCAGTTTGGAGCCTCCTCCGGGGCCAGTGTGGGTCGACATGGACCACAGAGGAGCCGTGCTGGGGCCGGAGCAGGCCCCGATCGAAATGGAAATGGCTGACAAACCTGAGGAGGACAGCGGTGGGATGGTGAAGGATACAAGGAGAGAGAAGGAGGAAAGAGGAGTAGATGTAGGGGAGAGGGGGAAGGCTGACAGGAAGCAGAAGGATTGCTTCGCTTTCGGCGGTAGCAGCGGAGGCGGAGGTTGTGGGGGCAACAGCAGCAGCAGTAGCAGTAGCAGCAGCAATACCGGCAGCTCATCGAGCGAATCGGAGGTCGAGCAGCAGGAGCGGCAGAGACAGATTGACCAATGGAGCCTGAAGCGACCGGGCATCACGGGCCTCTCGCTGAGGCTGGAAAGCGACAGAGAAACGCTCAAAAAGACTTAAAAAACCACTCTTTCCTTAACATTTCAAATGTCTGCAGCTGATTTTAATGGAAGTAAAGAAAAAAAGGTGAAGCCAGAAATACATCTGAATACGTTTTCCACAAGGCAAAGCTGTGAGACGGCAGCTGAGACAATTAAATCCACTAACCTTTTGGAAGTGACGGTGGATGCCGTGAAGACAAGCTAAAGACGTGAGCGTGGAGAGCTCAAACTCTGAGGCTGTTTGTCTGTCTTGAAATGGTTGTCGTTGTATAACCGTGAGAAATGTAGTTTATCTGTGTGTTTATCTGCAACAGATTGTTTTCGCCAACTTTAAACGTCTTATTGTTTTAAAGGTTTCATAAAACTCTTCTTGTCTTTCATGTTTAACCTAAAGGGAGAAGTAAACCTGAACAGAGACTGCCAGGTGGAGTGTTTGTTGTCCTGGGCTAGTCACGCTCTCTGAAGACGTCTTGTGCCTCTCGAATATGATTAGTAAATCTTCATACTACTCATTCCTTTTAATTATGACTGATCACACTTCTTGGTGAAGTAATGTTGGAAATCACAGGATCAATGTTCACTGGCTTGGTTTCTTCTCTGTCTGATATTGTTTTTATTTTATTGTTTTATATAATTTTGCATTTAAATGAAATCTGCTGCCAGTTTACAGACTTTTGGGCATGTACATGTATCTACGGAGTGCATTTGGGGCAGTTTAGCCACGTGACATATAAGTAGCAGTGAAGCAAATCTAATAAAAGTAAAAGGAAAGAAATGATAATAACGTAGTGTCAGCTAACACTTTAGTTCCTAAAATGTACTGAAAACATCAGTAATCCTCTTGTTAAGTGCAAAACAGTTTAAGCAGTTTGTCATGGGCGGTGTATCACTGCAGCTCATCTCCATCAGTTACAGAGAAATAATGAGCAGCTGTAGATTCCCTCCTAAACTGAATCTCTTGATCCTGATAATGTTGTGATATTTTCTTGAGATTTTAAACCCACTTTTTTTTTTCTTATTTTGCATTTTATATTTGTGAATATATGGCACAAAAAAATCAGTTTTTCAGTATAGTCCCTTCTAAACTGGGCCGGGCCCTACCTCTGGTAAAGATTTCATGCACATATGTCTGTAACATTTTCCTTAATCTTGTGAACAAACTGACAAATTAACCAAGCACATAGCCCCGTTAGTGGAGGTAGCTACAGGATGTACCACCCCGGTGGTGCAGGATTATTTGATGGAACCTGTGAAGTGGGAAACCTTAGAAAAATTGCCATGTACCAAGAAATGAACCAATGGGGGACATGACTTTTTTTCTTTTAGTTTGATTGAAATGTAGTCATCCCCTATTTGCCAAAACCTGGTTCAACATCAGCAGTTAAAAAACAATCTTGACTCAATTATGCGCTGTATTTCTTTTTTTGGCCTTATTAAACAGGTGCAGTGAAGAGTGACAGGAAAGCGGACGGACACGGAGACGTAAACACGTGACGAGGGCTGCGGGTCGGATTTCCGAAATTTGAAAACATCAGTTAATGTCCAAAAACAAACAGTTTGTCTCTTATTTATTTCACATTTTTATGTCACAACTGATTATGTTGTGCAGACGTGCAGTCAGAGTGCATGCGTCCTCTCCAGCTCTCCTCCGCTGACATAAATGCAGCTGACATGTGATGAATGGAAACAGCGATCATGTAACATGAAGGATATTCACTCTTATTTAACCGACAGCATGTAGCCTAATGTTTATGTACTCCGTGTTTTGTATCTCCTACGGTGGGAAATGGTCTCGTCAGTCAGTTCTGTGATGTTTTCTAACAAATTTGCATATTTTTTTACAAACTTATTTTGAATGTATGACCGTGTTTAGTTCTTGTTTTCCCCCCTTCTCGTGCACTCCCGTAGAGCTGGATAAATGAACCATTTCACACAAATTGTCTCTAATCTGTAAAATTGTGTAAAAAGAAAAATACCCATGACTGTATTTACTGTGTTTGATTTTTTTTAAAGTGCTTTAACTCTCATTACCCTCCATCAGATGCCTTTAGGATGAATAGTTATTGTTTAAGTTTGAAATGAGAAAAGTATTACTTTTAATTTTTGCTATTATTATTCTTATTCTCTGTTAATGTTAGGAGCCTTTGGTTCTGAGTTGTTTCAGGACGTCTGCATATTTGCAAATCTCTTTTTTTTTTTTTTCATTTTTAGAC
>VUQR01022562.1:1632-17811 GCA_015108515.1 Hemichromis elongatus
GGATCATAGGAACAAAACTTGCCTCCATGGACCTACTGTACACTCAACGCTGCCAAAAAAGAGCAAACAGGATTATCAGGGACTCACAACATCCAGCTCACTCTCTGCTCCGACACAAACACTGCACATACAATCTGAGACACAACAGAGCGGACAGCATCATCACACACAGAACAAGATTCTACAACAGCTTCCTCCCAGCTACCGTCAGACTGATGGCAAAAAACAAACACTGAAACACGCACACAGCACTGAAACGCCACAGTCAGACTGATGGCAACGAACTATAACAATATGCACTACTCGACCTCACTTTAATGTTTGATACGGTTCACTGACCATGTGCAATACATTCACAATAGACCTGTGAAACAGATCTGTGCAATACTGTGAAAAAGGTGCAACACTGAGTGCAATAAGATGTAGTGAACTGCAAACACATACATTTTACATGTAAATTTTTTTATTTTTTTTTTATTTTTTTTTTACTTTGCTTCTTACTGTCCTATATTATTGTATTGTGTGACTTGACTTGGAAAGCTCTGCACAAGAATTCCAATGTACATGGACCTGTGTGCAAATGGCAAATAAAAATCTTGAATCTTGAATCAGTCCTCGGGTTACTGTATAACACGTCTAAAACAAGACAGATGCCGTTGCTCTACTCTCCCCTCTTACATGTGTCTGCATGCTATCCCCGTGCATTGGTGCTGATTGTGTCATTTGACTGTCGAAACTGTTTAAAACCAGTTTTACCCCGGTTCTTTTTATTCGCCGGACCTCCAGAGATGACACCGGGACTCAGTAGATCACTTTTACCAAAACTATTTATTTAACAAACCATTACCATTAAAACTCTAAACTTCCGGAAGGGAGATCAACACGACCCGGCTCTCGCTGATAATCTCAACTTTCCTTTGTCTCCCCAAGAGTTTTTATAGAAGCGAACCCCCATCGTAAAACTCACGTGATGTGCTGTAAAACCCCCAAAACTCCAAGTATGTGTGTGTGTGTCGACACGTGAGTGCCTGCATGCGCATACCTGTGTGTCTGTTCTGTGTAAGTGCGTGAACGTGGATGTGTGGATGCACTAGCCTGCATTAGCTCCTGCTTATCTGTGTTTACCTCTAGTTTCGTGACTTCCTGCTGGTCATAAACGTTGCCCATCTCCTAAACCATAATTCTTACAGTACAAACAAACTTACAAAACAGATAACCAACAGTACGACCCCCACTCCCTGGAGAATCTCCACTGAGCCTTTGTTCCAGTCACACAGCTCAGGAGGGGGAGGGGTCGGCCCTAAGTTTTATGACACCTTTCAACCTTTATTCTCACAGGGCAGTGTCCGCATGTCTCCACATTATTTTACTTTTTTTTAACACATTTTTACGTATTAAAAAACTAGAAATATTCCTCAACCCCTACATTTTAATCTCTGGATGCAGATTGTTGCAAAAGGAAAACAGAAAAAATAAACATTCAGAATATTATTGATTAAAGAGTTAGGTTACGAGCATTTACGGTGCCCTGCATCACAGGACAGTCTCTTTTGCTTTAAGCCAATTATGTGCCAGTGATTATGAAACATTCATAATCAATCTGTCCCACTGCATGAATCATCCTTACTGCTACTAATGGACTGTACACAATGGTATGTAATTACAGCTCTGCCTGTTTCTGTTTCAGACTGATGTGTGCTTTGTTCTGGTCTAACAAAGGATTCGATGTAGTGTTCAGCCTTAGCTCCCCCAAACTGTGCCAACCAGCTCAGTATACTCTTATCATTCCTTGTTACATAAAAGAAACAGATGTAACTTCTGACACTCTGCTAAACTTCCACCAGCCCCAAACCATCATTATTATTATTATTATCATTTAAACCTGATAATGACAGACATGTTAGGGTTTCATATATCAGATTCAAGGTGCCAAAGTATAAAAGGAACACTTATAACAAAGTTCACTGTCAGCCAGACTGAATACATGGTCCAGATTCAGTCAAGCTGTCAGTGTTCCTGGTAACATTGGCAGCACGGCTGTGAGATTACAATGAATTACACATAAATTATATGTTTTTGTTACTCTGCACTCACTAATCTGACGGCACTGTGCATAACAATCTTACTGTTACACTCATTCATCGCGGGCTTCAAATACTGCTTCAAGTACTGGAATCAAAACTCCAGAGGGTCAGAGTGCAAATACCAAAGCTGTCCAGTGTAATCTGTGGTTAGGAGGGGGTTAGCTCTGACAGGAGCAACACCAGGGACTCTGCAGAGGAGGCGAGCAGGTGTAAACAGTGAGCCGGGAGTTTTTAGGAGATGATTCCGATTTCTTATTGGAGATTCTTGCTCATAGGGGGATCACATGATTGCTGGGGTGTTATTTAAAGACCTTACAGTTTAAAGCACCATGAGGCAACTGCTTCTCTGATTTGGTGCTGTTTAAATTGAACTGAACTTTTGTAAAAGTGGGGATGAAACGAACACATCTGCAGCCAAACATCTGATTTCGAGAGATCAGAAACCTAACCCTAACCCAGCAGGTGCTGTGAACGTTGTAATAATAACACCTCTGCATTAAAGGAAGCATTCAGTTTGCTCCTCCATGTTTAACTGTGTCTGCATGGTTAAAACTCCAAACATGGATGATCAAACTGGGAATGCTGAACAAAAGCAGGAAATGCAGATGCAGGCTGAATCGGCAAGCACGATGAGTTCTACTTGTTCACTGACTTTTCCCCCTTTTGCTCCCAGCTTTGGCTTTAATGATGTTTATAGTTCGAGACCGGGAGTGCATCACATAATGAGGTCTCCAAACTGCAGCGGAGATCAAACCCTGAGATTTTGTACAAAACCACAAATGCAGAGACAGCAGCAGCAGAGAGCTGAGTGTGTGAGAGAGGCTCGGCTCACCCATGGATCAGCAGAATCCTGCACAAATCCTGTCTGTTTGGAAGCTTTGCTCCAGGCTCTCATTTCCACTCAGAGATTCACTGTCACAGTTAAACTGACACACCTGCTCTCTGGCGTTCTCATTTTCCTCAGAGGACAGAAATAAAACAGGTGCTTTTATCAATAAATGTTCAAGTAGACGGGTTATATCTTACTTTCGCAGTTTAGCCGAATCTTTATTTTTTATCCATCTGCTGTCACACAGAAATTTGTAGTTTATGCCACGCATTAAGACAACATCCAATGTCGTGATTGGCTCACACTGCTGGAGAGATGCTTTTAAAGGTCTGGCTTTTATCCAGTAACTAAGGAGGAGGCTGCTATTGCTGGTAAAGTCTCTTCCTATCTAGGCTAATATGATTTAATGTGATGTAATGATAGTGATGAAAACTCCCTGATCAGCTGATCACTGTGACCAGGACACAGGGCTCTCTGATCAATTGTGCTTCCTGTCTGTCACATTGTGCACGACTGCATCAGAAAACACTCCCTCACCAGGAAAGCAGGCAGAGGGGACTGAAGTGATGTCATTGCACTTCCTGTTAATCCTGCTGTGCAGAAACTGGCTTTGGTTGAGCCGGGAATGCAGCAGTATCTTTCCCCTCACCTCTGCATCATTAAATAATGAATCAACTGTATTTGTGTTATGAAAATTGCAAACTGACCACACCCACATTTCTATATCTAGTCTATGAAGTCTACGCCAGATTCTGCAGTCACTCCATCATGCAGCAGCTTGCACAACCTCTTTTAGGTTTGCTAAAACCTGCGGTGATGGTTCCTGTGGGACTTTATCAGTCTGTCTCATCACTGTGGAGGAGTATTGGTTACTTCACCTAATTGAGGTTTGCAGCATTCATTCATGCACAGCTTTCTGAGCTCTGCAAAAGCTTGATATTTTTCTTCTTCAGTCGTTCTGTTGCAGATCTGCTGCCATGCTTGAATGTCCTGTTTGGTCCAAGTTTCAGCTGTGAGACACACGGCCTCACACAGAATACTTTGGTGTACAGACGAGTTCATGGTCCACTCAGATTGTCATCCCTCCTCCACTGTGCTGACAGCTGTATGAGGTGTTTGTTTCCTCCAGACGTGCTGCTGTGCATGATGGACTGTTCCGGTCTTTTGGTTTGTTCAGATGCAGCTTTGCAAACCTAAAACTAAGAAAAAGTAAGAAAAAAATGTGACGTCTATATCATATTAGGTGGATCTGTGGATGACTCACTCTGAGCCCAGTGTGTGAAGGGGCCACATGAAAAGTAAGAGTTGTTAGAAGGAATGATTAAGTTCTTTCTACCGGCTCAAAACAATGAAAAAACACCTCAGCGTTAGTCAGACCCATCCTCCTCTCTGCCAGGAAAACTGTTTCTAAGATGCTGCTGGCGCCCCTGCTGGCACTGTTAGAAGAACACAGACATTAAGATCTTGGCAGGTTGTTTGAAGATAAATATATATTTGAAAGTGGCTTTCATTTAAAAAACAGAAGAAAGTGTGAAAACATAAAAGAGATCGGGCACATCACCAAGAAACTCCAAACAATTGGCAGACGTGTGCTTGGGATTGAAAACCAGGTCAAGCAGATTTAGAAAACTCAATATGTAACGGCAAATTTCCATAAACACACACATTTAAACAAATGTCATGGTCCTCAGCTGAACTCTCCGGAGAGCTGATTGATATTGAATCCCCCTCCATTTATCATCTTTAGCAGCTCTCCTGGCAGGTTTCTACTAAAGGGAACCAAATCTGCTCATTTCTACCTGACACTTTATGTAGATGTGTGAAAAAATGGCTTGATTTACACATATCAAGGTTCAGTTTAGGATAAGGGTTTATTTTGGAGTGTGAATAATGCAAAGCCACGTTAACTAAGTCAAGGAATAAAAGCACAGAAGTTGAAATGAGTAGAAAACATTTCATCTTAACATTTCAGATATAACCGAATACGTGAGCCTCACTTCTGCTTCGTGTTGATGGACTGTGACAGAGAAGCCATCGTGATGTCACCCACCGGTTCACGAACTGCTGCTGGTCTACTGCAGGGAGTTCGAGTGGGTTCATTACTTTGTAGTATTTTCTAAATGCACTACCATGGCCTATAATGAAGGAGCAGCGTGGTCATCCACCAGTGTTCACTCCACAGCATCCATGGGCAAAAGAAATGTGTGCAGCAAGTATTTTAATTTCTTAGCTGGGGGAAAGTTAAAATTGATTTTTCCATATTTATTTATCCAAACTTAGGTGGAGCCTCGCAGACAGGTAGCACACACAGCCACCTGTGTCAGCACTATCACCTGTTAGTCAAAGACACCATGCCCCTAATAATGCAGACTTTAAGCTTTAATATGATTTAAACAGGTGAGTACAAGTGTTATGAAGTGGGAAGTTTTATACATAGCTAACAAACCAGTTTGTGTATCTGGCTGTAAATGTGTTTATTTCTGCTGGAAAGTTTGAACATGGGGACTGACTCACCGCTGCCCCTGCTGGACGTCAGTGGAACTGCAACTTTTGGCACAGCACCACCTTCAGCCACAGCTAGATGCTTCTTCTGCTCATGGTTGTCCATGCTCCCCACATCGGATGAAGTTATTGTTTGAAACGGCACCATCGGTCATACTGAGCAGATCCAGTCTGTGTGTGAAGCTTGTGCTCAGCTCAGGATTCAGGAAGCAGCTCCAGTCATGACCCACTGCACACTCACAACGGAGGCTTTAAAAGCCTCTTCACTTTCACATGTCTCTCTGCGATGTTCAGGTCAGTGACGAGCAGCTAAAGACGTTTTTTTAAGATGTGCCGCCCATCACTCTGCAGAGTTCAGCATTTCTCTGCCTCAGTCGTCCTTCGTTAAATCATGCTTGATAAAAGAAATTAAAGCTGAGAAAGGAAAACAAACAAAAAACACGGCATCTCCCACAGCAACAGCTTAGGACGGGATAACTCTGGGCCCACATACCTTAGATTACCTTTAAGGTGAGGGAGTGAGGATGAATTAAGACGTGACATTTAGAGGGAAACCCATATTTCAGTATTTTTACCAACTCTTTAATCTACGAGATTAACATTTATTAATGCCTCAGCTTTATAATAATTGGTCAAAAAGTCCTGAAACATAATATACTGACAGACCCTCTTCAATAACTCATTGCACAGGTTTTCTACTCAGTTAAAGGTTAGTTAAAATACTAAATCATTTGCCTTTCTTTTTCCTGTTGTCATTCTGAAGCTGCAGGGAAGCGAACAGCAGGAGCACAGCAGGAACACGAGTGGGTGTCACTGTGGACCGCCATGTTGATCTAACTCATTTGTGTCCTAAATGCTGTCGGAATGCTGACTTGGCTCAGTGGGCCTGTGGCGCAGAATCATTTGTAAGTCGTTGGTTTGCTGCACAGTGCTCGCCACATTTAAATGTGGAAATAAACTGATTTAATCAGAGCCTAAAAGTCAACATTTAATCAGCTTCAAAACTAAAGTTTGCGACCCGACTGCAGGACAAAAGATCCAGAATCACGTACTGCACAGCACCAAACAGGGAACCCAAATACCAGATCTGTGATGGAACACAGAGTGATGTGGAGACTTTCAGGCGCTGTGTTTTATTTAATATATTGCTGTCAATCGTAATCCAGGCAGGCTCAGTTCTATTAGTGTCTCTTGTTCTGACGCCTGAAATAAAGATGGTGGCACGTAAGGACACTGCCACAACGGTGCTTTTTGTTGTTCTTACAGTAGCTGTAGATAGCAGTATTTTCTATTGATATTATTTCAGCATATTTATATTAACCTTTTTTAGTATTGATTTAATCTCACTATACCTGCAGAATGACAGTAAAATCTAAAATCTTGAATTTTGGCAGGAAGCAGGATTTGGTCTAATCCAGGTAACTTCAGATTGTACCACAGGTCAAAGGTGCTTCACTGCCTACTGGGATAAATGGGCTGGTAATTTTTGGTTTGAGCTCTGAAGCAGATTAGGTTTCAGATTAGAGATCAGCAGGTATGAATTTACTGCGTACTGATCCATCAATCATCCAGAAAATATCAACAGCATTCCTGGAAAATCCCTCAGACCTCTGTGGGGAGAGCAGGAGTGTTTTGTAATACCCTGAAGAGCATCAGTAACATCAGTAATGCAAACTGATATCTGATCATAAAATAAAACATTTACACTCACCTCATGTGTACTATGTTTGAATTCTGATTTTATATTTACTCTCAAACACTTAAATAGGACAGAGTCTGTAGCTGAGGGATTAAAAACTTAAACTGTTGGGAGCTAGTGGTTAAGTTGTGACAAGTAGCAGTGGATTCCACACGTGCTCTAACCTGGATCTATTTACTGTCCCACAGCCTCATTGTTACCACTGCTGTCATGGGCTGATGTGTAAATTTGAGTGTGCAGGTGTGAAGATGGTGTGCCCGGATTGGATGACGACCTGGAGGTGGAGTATATGACAGTGCGGTTGAGGATGGCACTCCATCCATCCTCGGGTTTACCTCACCCAGCTGGGGCTACAACATGCCTGTGTGGTTTTGTGTGTCCAGGAGGAAGTAGGGTCGGATCGCCTTTTCTGTTGGTCACAGTTTTCTTAAGTTTTGTTAGTCGGGGAGGTTAGTGATTGTCGTTTGGTTAAATTTTTTTGGGAGTAGGCAAGCAGTCACTTTTCTGAGTTAGTTTCCTTCTGTTTGTTATTTTAGTGTGGGTGCACCCTGAAGCCTGAGCGTTTCCTGTCAGTTCCTTTTTTGTTCTGTTTCTATAAAACCACTTTTACATTTAACTGATGGTGTGATGTGCTGCTTGGGGTTAAATAGGGGGTGGATCATCCCTCATGTTGCAGTCGGGCCGCCCCTAGACCGGCCATAACACTTATAAAGTCTCAGAGACCTAAATATTAGCCAGCACCATAGACATAAAGAGCAGCTCTGAGAGCGCACTCAGTTGTTTATCGCAAGTTTATCGCTCTGTGTGACAAATCACCAGATTAACGATTAACAATCATCTCTTGTTCTTTTTAAAACACTGTTTTATTTTTCAGTTTGATTTTTAACCACCATTTAAAGTCTGAGTAGGGATCATTTTCTGTAGAGAAAAATTAATCTGATCTGATCTGACCTTATTGGTCAGAAGCTGCTAACACCACCCTGTCATGTGACTCTGCAGGTGAAATGCTGAGTTAACTTAGGGAGCTGATAACCAGATTAAGTGACACAAAGATATTCTTGGTGTGATGAACTTGCCTTCTAGTCTAGAGCCCAGTCATTTTAGCATTTTCTTGTTATCAAGCTGCTGTACCTATATTAAATGTGTTTTCTATTTAATAGCCTCATATCTCTTGTGGTCTGTATTTCATTTTACTTACTTATTATTCCACCTGTGTTCCCAGCTTCCCTCGATTTCTGTATCATTAGCTCTTTATTAGCTCTTTGTCTGTTTGTGTCCCTGTTGAAGTTTCAGGACATCGGCCCTCGAGGACTGGAGTTTGACACCTGAGCTCTAGATTCTGCACACGATGACACAACAGGGAATGAGGGCAGAGGGAACACAGCTGAAGTTAATCATGAACTATAAGACAAGGGGAGTAAAACGAGACACAAAGCAGGAGCAACACGAGACTATGAAACAAAACTGTAACTGAATGTGAAACACAGATAAATGCATGAACTAAACAAGGGGAACACAGAGGGAACAGAATGGATGCCAAACTGCTTACAGATCCCCAAACCAAAGAGAACCTCGATTACAAAACTTTCCAAACCTCAGGGATGTACTATGAAGCAACCATAATGGGTTAGCAAGATGTATTGTGTTCAGTGTCAGAAAGGTGGCTCTCTTTTTACCCGGATAGATCACCATGGTAACACATGGAACATGTAACACGGTTTGGAGCAGGTTATTTTCAGAGCTCAAAGCGCTCCACTTTAGATTTTACAGCTCAAACCTGTTGAGTCTGTAAACAGGGGAAGATCTGCCGTACGCTGCGTTGTCATGGGAATTTGCATATTCAGTTAGCGATGCGGGCTGTGTTTAAGACTGCTTAATATGTGCGATTCTAATCTACGGTCACATGTGTTTTGCACTACTGTTAGTGCACTACTTTGGTTAGTCATTATCACCAGTGATATTCAGTGGCATTAATTTCACTGTGGTCTACAGCAGGTATCATGAATGTGAGCACATTACCATCACACAGACATAAGACCCTCCCAGTCTGCAGGGAAGTGAGGCTGAAGCAGAAGGATCTCCTCGGGTGTAAAGGTGAACTAGATTTTAATTTTTAGGGATTTATTTTAAACCACACTTTCTGACATTATAAAAACACCTCAAACCAGGCTTGTTTGGGCCGACAGCCAGCAGATGTTAATTTTTCAGGTTATCAGTGGAACATTATTTTAAAGGAGAGCCTCCCCAGAAGCTTCCTGATGGCTGCATACTTCAGATGCACTCCACATACATGCAAAGCTCACATCTAAATTCAGCCATGGACCTGCTCCAGACCAGACTCTCTTCTCCTTTTCATCTTCCATCATTTCTTGTCTGGCTCATTTAATGAGAGTAAGAAAGTATTAAAACAAAAAAGGTGGATGGTTTTCGTCCCTGATGAATTGGAAATGGATGAGGCATAACAGGTTAAGAGGTGGCAGGGAGCTCAGAGAGAGGAGGCCTGGGTCTGAGTTTACTGCTGCCGCTTTGCTCTTGAGGAGAGCGTGATATCATAAAATGAGAACACCAGTGTGATTGCATCTCCACTCGCGTCCTCGCCACTGCTTTGATTCCTCCATTAGCCGACAATGAGCTCCCTGTGGAAAACATCGTCTGTCGCTCAGCTTTAAAAAGCAGCAGCCATTAGGCACAAATGCTTAAAGGCAGAGCTCTTCATCACCCAGCAGTGATGGCTGTATTTTGTGCTCAGATTGCAGTTAATTACACCAACGTGGGATAAAGAGCACGAGTGGCAGCTCATCTCTTTCTGCCTGCGATTCTTTCTAATCACTGAGAATTAACTATATTATTGATGATGTTGGATGTCAGCACCTCATATATGTCGACGAAACACGGAGGCCAGGGTTACGGTCCTGACACGTTACATACAGTTTCATGTAGAACACTCACAGTGACATCATGAAAAAAACTCATGCTGGACATGTGGTCATGTGCTGTGAACTAAAGAATGCTTCATCGATGAAAACATGACACCGTGTCCTGGGGGAACTCCTCCCAGATCTGAACCAGGGCACCACTGAGCTCCTGGACAGTGTCAGGTGCACCCTGGTGGTGTCGGATGGACCGAAACATAATGTCCAACAGGTGATCAGAAGAGCATGTCTATCGCACGTGCTCAGGGTTAAACTATTCTCATCTGTGCAAAGCAAGGTTTTCACTGGTGGAGCTGCCAGTTCTGGTATTTAATGTCAAACACCAATCAGACGCCACAGTACTGGGCAGTGACATCCCCTGTGAGGTGTGTTTCTGATTGCTTGGTCAGAGGCTTTCCCATCAGCAGCCTGCTGGAGGTCATTTTATTGCATGTGCAGTAGTCATCCTGCCCCCTCTTGAACAAAGGAGCAGATTCAGCTCCCGCTGATGGGTTAAGGGCCTTCTATGGGCCTGTCCAGCTCTCCTAGAGTAACTGTCTGTCTCGTGGAATGTCCTCCATGCTCCTGAGTTTCTGCTGGGAGACACAGCACACTATGTGCCATGCTGGGGTCCAGACGTGGCCTTATGGTACCAGCAGTGACACTGACCCTATCCAAATGGAAAACTAGTGAAAAAAGTCAGAAAAGATGAGGAGGGATAAACGTGATTATCCTCCACCTGTAAAACCATTCCTGGTTTGAGGGTTGTCTCACTGTTGCCCCTCTAAGAGGCCCCTCTAAGCCTGTTGTTAATTTCATGAACACCAAAGCAGCTGAAGCAGATTAACATCACCCTCTGATACTAAATTGACTAGATCAATATCCCAGAAGTTTGACTGACCCGATGCCACACTCCGATTAAAACGTCCTCCTTTGTGATGTTTCTCCTAAACTGTGTTTCAAGAAGTACATAATTAACACATACTGAAAACACAAGAACTTAAAGTTACCCACAGCAAGTTTAGAAGAAGTTTGTAGCTGCTTTTAAAAAACACTTCCAGAGTCTGGGAGCCACTGTAGCAAATAACGAGTCGAGCCATCTGCGTGACTCATCAGATGCGTGCGACAGCAAGTTGATGACTTTGGAAAGTAAAGTTGAAAAGTAATTCACTGATAAGCAAAACACAAACACAAGTGATGCCTCTTTTCAGCTACGTTAGAGCAAACAATGAAGCACAGCCACGTTTTTTTTTAAACACCAGCAGCCGACTGTGCAGCAGTCTATCAGGTCTAATATACGGTTTGTTAAAGAATAAAGAGTTTATTGAATATAATGATGCTAGAGTCCCGATGGTTATACAACTTAGTTTTGACAAAGAAAAAAGACTTGGATGAATTCATATTGATAAAACCATAAATCCTCAGCAGCTTCAGTTTCGTGTGAAACCTGTCGACAATAGAAAGTCTAAAGCAGGAGGAGAGAGAGGAACTGTGGCCATGGTGACACGGGGCCACATTAAAAGCAGAGCGTCAGCAGCCATCCATCAGCGTCACTGTGAGTGTCAGAGTGGATCCGTCGAACCAGAACGCCGCAGGGCGCTGAAAAACATTTGACAGCTAAGAATGATGCAGTTACTGTGAGGCACAAGCCCTGACTGAATATCTGATGATCGCTCATCTTTTATCAGAGACGCTCGCTGCTCTGTTTTCTCGCCACAGCTCAGTGATGTGGCTATGATGATGATGAAAAAGCAAAAAGATGAGCTCATGAATTATCAGCCTGATTTAACTATATTATTCTGAAGCACAGAAAAACAGGCCACTTTTTTTTAGGTTCAGCTGCTCAATGATGCAAATGATCTAATCGGCCAATCACATGGCATGACGGCAATGCGGCAGCATTTAGGCATATATACATAAACTGAGAATAAGAGTGAGGTCGGCTTAAGTGACTTTGACTGTGGGATGGCTGGTTTCATCTGCTGGGATTCAAATCTAGTTCCAGAGTTCAGATCCAGCCTGCCTTGCATCAACAGTACAGGCTGGTGCTGTAACGGTGTGGATATCTTCTTGGCTCACCTTAAGTTCACCTTAGTCCCAGTTTGGCACATGTCTCAGCCTACCTCAGTGTTGTTGCTGCCCATGTCCTTCCCTGTACATCGTCCCATCCTGTGACACTGCCTCCAGCAAGATAACGCACCACGTCACAAAGCTCAGATCATTAAATGACTGCTGCTGTGATTTGGTGCTACATAAATAAAACTGAATTGAATTGGCCTCCAAAGTCACCAGATCTCAGTCCAAAGCAGCACCTTTGGGATGCGGTGGCCCGCAAGGCTCATCATGGATTTGGCTGACAAATTTGCAGCAGCTGTGTGATGATGTCATAATGATGTTCTGTATTACAAATAAAATAATTAATACAACTGTTTTTATGATTTTTTTTATATACGCAATTGTGCTCATTAAAGACTTCATGTAATGAAGGTTAAAAGGCATCAGTTCAGTGCTATGATTGGATTGAATTATTGTGACTGACATATTGAGCTGCAGAGAATTTTTGCAAACATGCTTATACATCATAACTGGTTAAAGTCAGGGTCAGGGAGTCTGAGAAGAATGTCTCGAACTTGGATAATAAGTAGAAGACATCAGACTAGCTGGTTTTGATACAGGAAGGTTAGGAAGATGTTTTTCTTTCCCTCTTTTTCCATGAGGGAAGGGGCAGATGCGGACGAGGTTAGACATGGACGGAGTGGAGGAAAAGATCCACTCAGGAGACAGCAGGACTGCCACATCTTTTAAAAGACAGTTGTTCTCCTGTATTTCCTTTAAGAAAAGAAAAACGTACATGAACAATGCGGTTACTGAATGTGGACCAGGCTCTGAAGAGTGTTTTCAGATCCTTGTTGAATCTGTGCCACAAAGAATTAAGGCAGTTCTAAAAAGAGTCCAACCCAGTACAACAAAGTACCAGTGAGTGTACTTTTTCATTTACAGGTCAAATCCAGCTGAGCTTGTTCATACTTGAGTGCCTGATTATAAAAGCCAGCCTGTCACAGGGATAAAACATAGACAGGAGACAACCAAACTCACATCTATGTGCAACTTAGAGTTTCCAATTAACTTGTCCCCAATAACTGCATGTCTTTGGACTGTGGGAGGAAGCCGGAGTACCCGGGGAGAACCCACGTGAACATGGGGAGAACCCACGTGAACATGGGGAGAACATGCACACTCCACACAGAAAGACCCCCCAGCCTGATGGTGGAATTGAACTCAGGACGTTCTTGCTGTGCAGCAACAGTACTTACCACCGTGTGCCAAAACCAGTCCATTTACCAGTTTATAAATCCCAGTACATTGGTGCTTTCTGTTCTTGCAGTACATGAGCAGTGAAAGAAAAGACTGTCTTAGGTATTAAATGTTTCTACATCATGTTTGTTTCGAAACATTTCCATTTTTTTGGTCTTTCTTGATCTTAAAAAGATGTCTGACAATGAAAAAGATGTCAGCGATGCAATATCAGGAGGGCGGCACAGGGGAGGAGGAAAGCTTCCATGACTCCTGGGATGACAAAATAAAGCTTGAAGCCGTCGGGACTGCTGAGGCTCTCTTCCAGAAACAGCCTTGGCAAAATAATGATTTAGATTATCTCAAAGGAGTATCTAGCTAAAAGCCAGGTAGGAGCAAAGGAAGAAAAACAGGATGAAGCAAATGCTATGGAGAAAAAGAGATAGCCAAGAAATGCAGAAAATGTAAAGGTCAGCCTGGATCCACTAGGCTGTTTTTCAGACTGGAGCAGCTGAAGGTAATCTGAGAGTGGCAGATGGCAGATGTCTACAGCTGCAATCAACACTGAGAAGGAAAAACAGCAAACTGTTTACCTCATGTTTCTCTGAATGCTGCAGAAAGAAACAGATTCAAGACACAAGCAGACATCTTAAAAACAAAAGGACAACTGACATGGCCCCAGTGCTCAGCAAATGCAATGAAAAACCAGGACAAAGACACCATTCAGAGGGAAAAGAGTTTCTCATTTCAAGTGTAATGTCACCCCTCCAGGTTTAAGGCCAAATCCACCACCTGCAAAATTCTGAAAAATGCTTGAAGTAGAAAGGAGGTGGGAGCCACAGAAACTTGAGAGAAATATTTAATACTACAGAGTTTCTTTTAAGGTGGGGGACTTTTTTTTTTCTTTGACAACCACCTTAAGCAGACTTCAGTGTGTCAAGTGGACTTTGTTGGTCAAAATGAAAATCCTTTAAGCTGTTAGCTGTGTGTGAATGGGAATAATACAGTACAGGGGATGGAAAACCGAATCAGCAAAAAAAAAGTGGAAACGAAGAGTACTGTTTTTAACGCAGCGCGGTCTGATGACCCAAAGATGGCCTCTTCTGAAATTGTTCCACAATTACTGACCTTCAGCCAGTTGACCTGATTAAAATGTTCCTCCTTTTACAGTCTTTTGTTGCTGAGATGCGTTGCTCCCAAGAAATTTTTATGTATCTGACGTTAATGCAGTGTTTCTCATCCAGACCGTGCCACAAATCTTTAAGCTACGTGGTGCAGGGAACAGTTGTGATTGGCTAACAGGGGACTACCACATCAAGCACTGATTTAGAAAGTGCTTGATTTGCATTTGCTTTGCTTTCTATTGGCAGAGCATGCATTTTTAATAGTTTTATCATGTTCATTTGATTGTAGGAAGCCAAGATCGAGATTGAGATTAAAATTTGATTAGTTGTGCAGGGCTATATTCAAACGAGTCTGTCCTTAATTTTCTCACACCCAAATAATGAAATGGATTCTCCTCCCAGAAGCACAGACCACCTTTACTGTGATGACCCAGTAAGAATGTAAAGCCTGAGGTGGCACCGTGTTGTCGATGGATTATTTAACTGAACCAAACTAACAGTTCTCCGTGTAGGTACAAAGTGATTGACAGGAAGCTGAGTCGAACATGACACTAAACAGTCAGCTCTGCACAATCGTCAGTAAAATGGAAATGTTTTATTTAGCACCTTTTATCGTTTAAACTCTCCATTAGTCCATCCATTCAGCCAACGCAGCCCCTGAAAGATGTTGTATTTGCTTTGTCTGCCATCTTAATAACTCTGTCTCATATTTCTCAGAGGTTTTATGCAGAGTTTTCTAAAGCTGAAGCGCTCAAAGCACTCAAGGCCGACAGCTCGACAGCTGACTTTGTTCTCAGGCTTGTAAGACAGCGATGCTGTCAGGCGTCTTCCTGATGCTTATCTGAGCAAACAAACTTTATCACATCTACAACAGGAGGCGTCAAACTCACTTTAGTTCATGGCCCACACACACAGCTCGATATGTTCTTCCCCGTTCTTGACCAACAGTGTCAGACACATGGCCTGTGCAATCCGTGCCAATGTACATCTTGAAAAAGCCACCACTGTGAAACTGGTTCAGTTTGGTCATGTTTGATCTTTTATAATAGTTTTCCTTATGCTATTCATGCTGTTCTAATTCCAGATTTGGAATTTTGCTTGTGCAGGTGACCGGCATCAGCCATGACTCTGAAACTCTGGAATCATCCCCCTCTTCACATTACGTTATCTTCCTCACTAACAATCTTCAAATCCAAACTGAAAACAGCCCTCTTCTCATTATTTTCCTCAGCTTCAGACGAGTTTCAGGGTACTGTATTGTTATTTTTATTTTTTCTAATTATTTATTGCCTCTTGCCCTCTAGACAGCTGAGATATGCTCCAGTCCCTCCGTGACCCTGAACTGGATAAGCAGAAGAAAAATCAATAGCTGAATTTTGGAAAGAACAATGCATGAACTTCTTTAAGTTTCCTTGATCAAATGGTGGAAAGTCCCAGATTTAAGCCCTATTGGAGTGTCCCCAAGAGGGACATGGACAGGGATGGACTGGGACTAAAAAACAGCCCTGGACTTTGACTGGGCCCGGCCGAAAGTAATCGGTGTGCGGAAACACGGCAACAATAATGCTTGGCATGAGTGTTATATGTCGGTTAGTCTGTGACCTTTAGAGGCTTCATCATATAATGCCCGCAATTTTTTTTCTCTTGCTTTCTCAGCCCCACCCTTTTCTTTACTTTTTTTACTTGCAGCCGCGTTTTGCATCGTTTCTTTCCACCGTCTTTGCCTCCTACTCCA
>VUQR01022576.1:6601-18172 GCA_015108515.1 Hemichromis elongatus
CTCTTGTTGACATCTTAACCCCTGAATTAAAGACTTGATTATGTTTGGAAAAGATGGTGCGACAGAGAAGAATGTATGACAAACCGAAGTGTGTGCCCACAGTGTGTCTGCAGGCACTAATCTCATTACAGACACACACATTGACAAAGACAAATGTTCTGTTGCTGCCATTAATCACACCCTGCTTGTATCAGTTGGTTCTTACGTAATCCCCATACTTGCACCCTCCAGCATTTTTACTGCATGGTTTTGTTCTTTTACACATAACATAACAGAGTTTAATAATCACCATGTACCCTGTATCAGGTTTACAGTCCAGCAAAGGGAGTTTTCCTTGTTCATGTTTGGAAAGGGTTTTTTTTGTTTGTTTTTTTACAATGAATTTATTTGTGAAATAAATTTGTCTGTGAAGATTCTCAGTCATCCAGGTCATCCTTGCCTGAGGAGCTCGGAAAGAAAAGCATCTGGACTTCATTAAGTTTCCTTGAAGACGTTTCATTTGAGAAGCTTCTTCAGTTCTAAGAGCTGGTGGAGAGTCCCAGATAGACATGCTTAGACCTCTACATTGGAGAGACCAAACAGCCACTTCATAAAAACACATGACACGGCAATGAAGAGCCACCTGAACAGGACAAGCCTCGGCTCTCCACCTGCATCTAAAGATCAAAAGGTCACTCTTTTGAGGATACCGGCCATCTTTGAACAGAGGCGGTGGTTTACGACACCAACTGTCTGCCATCTATAATCCTGTTTTGAGATCATTTCCAGACGCCTTAATGCGCTCTCATCCTGGGCTTTCTGACCTCGGGAAGTGGCTAGGCTTCACAATGGGTTCACTCGAAACCTTGGCTGATTGTGACCTACACGTGTTTTCACACCTTGACTCGTGTGATTAGGTAGAGGATTAATAGGGGGTCCATGACCCTCTTGGGGTCACTCCCATAAGGTCTTAAATCTAGGACTCTCCACCAGCTCTTAGAACTGAAGAAGCTTCTCGGATGAAACGTCTTCAAAGAAACTTAAAGAAGTCCAGACGCTTTTCTTTCCAAGCTCCTTAGACTGTAGAATAAATAGTTCTCACAGCAAAAAAGGTGAAGTATAGAGTGAGTGATATCTTATTGTGTATGACCTCAATCTGCTCATGAATTTGTAGAGTTTGCATTTAAGGGACAAGAGTTTGGACATTTTCTGATTTTCATTTCATCCAGCATTTAGTGACCAATCACCATGAGCCAAACAGACAGGTGGGATCTGATGTAATCATAAAAATAATCAAAACAAGAACAAGTGGCGGGAATTTATTTTGGGCTTTCTCTGATCCACACAAGCTCAAACACACACACATACAGGCTGAGTTATGAGAATGCACTGTTGACGCAGTGCAGTATGCTTCTGCACTGGTTCAACACTCAGTTATGGTGTTAATGTCTCATAATTACATCATGTGAACATATACATACCACACACATACTATAAACTGTAGAACACAGAGCTTCAGTGTTTCTCTGTCCTCCTGTTTTTCCCATTCACTTGGTCTGAGCTTTTTATTGGTACCTGAACACTTGACATGAAATTGCTCCCTACAGCCCAGGCGGGAATCAATAATTGATTACTGCAGTTCAGCAGTGGCACATCTTCCACTTGAAGCAAACACACAGAATGAATAAATGTCTCGGGAACAGAGAGGAGTGAGTCTCTGCTCCCAGCTTGTATAACTTTTAACATCATTGGCGCAACTCTACAAGTCTTCGGTTATTGATCCTCACCCGCAGGTCAAAAGAAATCCATCTGAACTGGAATAATCTTGTTATTCCAAACATGGTATGACATTGTCCAAATGTTAACATTAAGCTTGATAACATCCACAAAGCCATGGACATCCATCTCTTACATGTCATCTATTCGAGCACCCTTGGCCCCCAGTCCGATTTTTCTGTGGAATAATGCTACAGCCTGAGATTTAAATTCAGCCTAATACACGGGAATAAAACATCCCCAAAAAGCTGTATCCCATGTGGCTTCGTTCACAGAGCCTACACAAAGGATGCGCCACGGCAGACTTTATACTGTGTCCTCCAGCTGCTGTGACACCTGCTGGATCTACAGACAGAAACAAAGCGTCAGAGGCCAGGGCACCGCCAAACAGCAACGCTGCAGGTATGAGGCTGGAGGGAAATGAGCCCGAACAAACAGGTCTGCCTTTGTTTGTTTGTCCATGCGTGTGGCAGAGCGGTGCGTGGATGATGGATTTACAGAATGTGACAGGAGACCAGATGCACAATCAGCAGGATGTGCTCTGAGGAACAAGCAGCGCTGACCTCAAGGAGGCGGCCAGCGCCGACCGGATTGATGTGAAGTATCCGAGCCAGACACGTATGCGGGAGCAGCGGTCCTGTGAGTCTCACTGAACATGTCAGACATTCATGTTAAATAACTGCAGGCAGGAAACGAACAGATGTGCTGCGGCGAGCGAGACAAACAAAGCGCGAGTAATCTCTTTCGAGCTGCGTGGGTAGTCGTGCTGAAAAGCCTCGCAGCTCAATAATAATAAGCAGCTGTTATCGGCACGGGAATGAGGGTGACATTCGGAAGCGAGTCACTTGGTATCTTTGAGCTAATGAAGTGGAATACTTCACATTTAACAGGAATATATTAATATAGCCTGCAGGGAATTGGAGTGGATGTTGAAGAACCTGTGAATACTGATGAGTGTCTGGTGAGATGTGTGACTGCGGTTCATTTATCTTTGCAAAGATATGAATGTATTTCTCTGGTTAAACATTCAGAATGGAGGGCAGGGAGGACCACAGGTGAATAATCCCTGTACACCTCAGACTTGAGAGGTTCCAGCTGGATCTGTGAGTGCAATCAAATAGTCTATCACGGGCTGTGGAGGCAGACGGTCCGGGGTGAGTGAGGGGTGGACCCAGGAGCAGACACAGGCGAAGACACGGAGCTGACGTTTCAACAAAAAGCGAGCCTTTTATTGTGGCTGGTACATGTAATACAATAACCAAGGTGAAAAATACACCGGAGTACACAAAACTAGCATGACTGTGGTAGAATGAAAACTAAAAATAAACAATGACTAAACCATGAAATTAAGAGCTATGAGTAGGCGTTCACTGTGAACACTAAGACGTGACATGGGGATGACAATACAGACTACACAACACTGAACCCAGGAAAACAGAGGGCTTAAATACACACATGAGGTGATCAGGGAAAGTGGAGACACATGAGGAAACAGCTGACTAGAATCAACATAATGATGTCACAGTGGAAGTGAAAACTAAGTTTAAAGATGATGGAAATCAAGACTTTCAAAATAAACAGGAAACATTATGAGACAAACATGACATGAATTTGACAATAAACACCAAAGAGACATGAACCATGACAGGTAGACATGAAGCAGGAGGACTTAGAACAGGGGAGAAGATGCAAAAGGATCTACAAAGCAAAGGACTAGAACAGCAACCTAAGCATCACAGCACTTAATAAGGTAAATTAACTGAAACTAGAACGCAAATTGAAAACAAAATACAATAAAACTCAAACAGTGGGTCACACGACCCAGTACCGTGACGTAGTCAGTGTTACCTTACTGAGTGAAATGAGTGGATCTTTTTAAATCGTCTGAATATGATAGAGAGGAGCTTCAATGAACCTTTATCACCTCCTATAAAGGATAAAGAATGGAGCGATCTTTATGAATTCCCTCATTCATTCATGAAACCGATCGACACGTGTGATAAAACGGTGCAGGTCAGGTAAATGTGTGCTTTCCATTGTTTTCAACATTTTAGTTGCACAGCTGAGCCCCGAGCATCGCATCACAGCTGAAACCTGTGCAGCTGTGTGAAGAAAGCAGTTAAAGTCTCCAAATCAAGATTATGAGCTAAATTAAAATGATTAATGTTAAAGCTTTGCTCTAGTTCATTTTGCATGAGTTTTCCCTGCAATCAATTACTCTTTACTTTGTCAGCTCAGATAAGGCATGAAGAAGAAGTGCTTTCAGCAGAGATGGATCCCCGTGTTTGATTTGGCACAGATTTCACACCTGATGTCCTTCCTGGCACAACCCTCCCATTTATCCATGCTGGGACAGATGTCATGCCAAAAAGGAATTTAGGAGGACCAAAAGGAGTGCAGATTCATAATGACAGTTGCAAGACAGGTCATGTCTGACCGCCTACACCCCCAAAGCTGACCAAAGATCTTTGGTCTTTTTTACGTGTTAAGTGAATGTGATGGATGGAGGGGAGGAAAGGAGTTGGACCATCTGTCCAGCACTATACAAAGATGTTATTTCATTTATAAGCTTCATATTTTTAAGTTTTGACCTTTGTAATGAAGCAATATCCACGTAGTTTCAGTCCAACATGCAGCCACTGTCCTGGAGTGTTTCATGGTTTCAGCTCCTAACGTTCCTGTTACTACAGGGAACACTCTGGACCTTCCACATCTGCGCCAGCTGTTCCTTCAGCCCCTGGTACTTCTCTGTTTTGTGCTGTGATTGTTGCATCTGTCACAAAAGCAGTTTTCTGCTCCTCATCAACAGTCGCTCTGTCTGGTTGGGCGGTCAGCATCTGCTTGTCTGCGTGTAACTGGAAGTCCCACACGGCCTAGTGGTGCCTCCCATCGAGACCTGGGTACTTCTCGTCTATATGAAGATGTTCTTGTTTGCTCTCAGTTCAATTCAATTTTTATTTATACAACACCATATTGCGGCAACAATCACCTCAATGCGCTTTATATTATAAGATATAACCTAAAATGATACATAGAGAGAAAACACAACAACCATATGACCCCCTATGAGCAAGCACCATCTCAGGAGGCCATCTTCTTTATGTTTTTGTGGATACTCTGAGTTTCATTCTGAAAACTAAAGCTCACTTTGAAAGGCAAGTGTAAAAACTCTGAAGAAAGAGATTGTCTTCATGCATGCTCAGTAATCCAAGTAAAGAAATCCCAAAATGTTTGTCAGTGGGGGAACATTTCATCACTCATTCAGAAGTCACTTAGATGAGGCATGAAATATTTCACATGTTGAAACCAGAAGAGCTGGATCAAAAAATATCTAACATTTACACACATTCTCAGATAAACAGATTGGAGAGCAACTTGGGGTTTGCGCCCAGTGATCGAACCACCAACCTTCTGATTAGCAGATCACCTGCTTTACCTACTGAGCTACAGCCAAAGAGAAAACTGAATCGTGCAGAAGAGCCAGAATATAATATCCCATATGAGGACTTACTGTCAGGAAGTTAAAAATAGCCATATCCCTTTCCTCTTTCTGACAGACCGTAAATGCCCCATCAGTGTTCAAAGAATGTAAACTGTTAATCATCTACCCGAAGCTGAGGTATTGATTATTTTCTCTGTCCCCACATATTGCCATGCTTGATTGCAGCTGTAGAAAGGGACCAGGTTCTAGCTGATCTTTATGAGTGTTTGTTGCTCTCTTTGTCAGGATAAAGCCATCCTTCAGTTTACAGGAAAGGAAAGGTGGCTTAAAAGAGATCCAAGCAGATATCCAGATACATCCTTCCACAACTGCAGAATTCAATAGAATCAAGAAAGAGTTCAATAAAAAACACATTCAAGGCAGTTTCATTGTTTGCTTATCAGTGACTTATCAGTAACCCCAACTCATTTACCTTGTTTCTGATAAATATCATATAAAATGTTAGTACATGTGTCAGTCGTTGTGTAATACTCATGATTTTAACAGGACCATACAAAGCTTCACAGTGTTGACTTATCAAACCTTTAATGGTGAGATGTGGAGTGCTGCTCAAATGCATATTTAAATTCAACAATCTGAGCAATCAGATTCAGAAATGTGGCGTCATCTCCAGAGGGCGGTAATAGAAGCAATGGGGGACTGAAAGCTTTCACTGTAATCATCCTGTTTCAAATCTCTTTACTCAGTGATGTGGTAACAGCTGGACTGATGCATGTATAAATGGAACTGGGCTTTATTTGTCAAGTGCACATTAGCTTACTAAAATTGTTAACTAGCTAGTATTGCTAAGTCCTAACATTTTCACAAGTTAATGTGAACCTGAAATAGTGCGGCTACATGCAGTGATGCTAGAATTAGCCATGTTAGCACACTCAGAGGATTCAGGGCCACTTTGTGTATGCCTCTAACCAATCAGAGAGTTTAACGAGCTCCTTATATCAACCTACATTTTTACCTTGCATGCTTTTTCTCCAGGGACTAAAAGGCTAAATGGAGAAGCTAACCCAATAGCTATTAAGAAAAGGAAACACAAAGAGGAAGCGGAACTGTGAAAATGGCAGTAGGAAATCTTATTTGTCGTTTTAAATTGCATTTCAAAAAAGATTTTTGAGTTCCCAGTGTAAAGAACACTTTATTTTCGATTTAACTATTAAATAATGAAGTAGTTTAATCTCTCAATATAGAGAAGACATGAAAAGTGGTTAATGTCGAGTTTCTCACCTTCTGAATAAACCTCTTTGTCCCGTATTTAAGACCATTAAATCAAAACAGCTCTATGCATATTTACTTATGTACCTTTATTTAATCAGCTGAGAGGTAATCCGTATTACAGGAGAGGCCTGACCAAGGCAGCAGCTAAATTGAAACATAGCCACGGCTTCTCAAGAACAAGACAAAAGCCTGCATCTCTCCTTCACCACTTGGCATTAAATTCAGCAAGTTTCTAAATTTTTTAACTGAATGTTAATTTGTTTTTCTGTGTATGCAGTTTTCCCTAGGCCTGTTCAAACCTGGAGCGCCTTAAAAAGCAAAGTTTGCAGGAGCTGCTGATTTTTTATCAATTAGCATGCCATGGTCATCCATGATGCCCCACTGATGCAATCTTGCACCCTGCTGATATGTGCTGGATTGACTCAGGGGCACAACCTGCACCTGCAGGTGCATTGACCCCATGGGGTCTTGCCAGGTGTGATAGACGCCTTGATGGAGCTTCGGCTAAGAGGTTGTTCCTGTGCTGCCATGATTAGTGCCTCTGTGCTTGCTTCAGTCCAGCTTTCTCCAGCCCCTGGTAGGACATCTGTATATATTAGTTGAAGTTGAAAGCCTTTACTGTCATAATACACAGTATAACGTGATTCAAAGCAGCTCCATAAAAGTGCACATGTACTTAGCATGTGTATGCATGTACAAGAGAACAGCTTTTCAATATCTGTCCTTTGAGACATGAGAGGGTTGCCCAGACTAATTCATCCTTTGCTTAAGATGAAGTCTCCCTCGGTTTGCAAAGGTTTCCTCCTCTCTCATTGGTTGTCATCACTTCTTGCTAGCTGGTGCTTCAGCAGAAGGTAGAAGACTACACCCAAAGTGAAAGTGGCTAGCCTGCCACTGTGCCTGCATGCTGTTGTCTCACAAAAATATTATAGAATAAAGAGTATTAATACCACCTATTAGCTTACCAGGGATAAATGAGTGTGTGAAAAAAAACAAATTTTGGTGTGCATGAGCATTTCCTTTGTTTTTTTTATTTAAACCATTTTCTCTTTTAAGCTCAAAGTGCACAAACTCAGGAGGAGACAGAAATAATCACAGGGTTGTGAATTGAACTTTTTCCGTGGCTTTTCTTATTTCCTCCCTGTCTTTTGCTGTCAGGAGTTGTTCGGGCAGTGCTCTGGCTTGCTGCTGCGGGCAGGTCTGCCACGTCTCCTGAGCCAGCTCGGACACCTGCTTTCTATTTGCTCATCAGATCTCTGGCACGAAATGTAGCGTGAAAGCTCTACTCTTTGCCAGGTTGCTGTCACCCTCGACAACCTGCTGAGAATCAGGATTTCCCTTGTGAATTTACAGTTTCCTGACCTTGCTCTCTTGTCCTCTGTCCTAGTTGTTTCCTGTTGCGTGAATGGCTGGATTTAGGATTACCGACAAATAAAGATTTATCCAACTTGTGCTTCACCTGGATATTTCCTGTCTGAACCCAGATTCACTACCTTATTCTGTGCTTGGATACAACAGGAATGAAACTTGCATGCGTCTCTGGGGTCCACTGGTTTTTGTTTTTGCCCACAGAGTTTTGTTCTTGCTGTCCTTACCTGTCCTTCAGACAAAGGTGTGAAATAGTGGTACTAAATCAATCATGATACGTCTGCACTCACCGAGCTCATTAAACCTACCGATTTATGATTATGGAAATACATTTTTGCCATTCGTGTCCGTACAGACTAAAGTCTGATTTCAGGGCCTCCGGTAGGTGATGGAGATTTGATCATTTGCTCATCATGTTCATCACATCAGAGATTTCAGTTCAAATCCCACCTTCATTTCATTTGCTGGTTTGTTACTGACTTTTTCCCACGAGGCCTAGTTGTTGCTGT
Source organism: Hemichromis elongatus (assembly GCA_015108515.1). NCBI lineage: Eukaryota > Metazoa > Chordata > Actinopteri > Cichliformes > Cichlidae > Hemichromis > Hemichromis elongatus. The sequence goes on from VUQR01022576.1 coordinate 14,948, forward strand.
GGAATTATATAAAAAATGTGTGTTATAAAAAAGGGTCTGATGTTCAGTGACACAGTATCTTATTGTAGCTCTAACAGATATAATACGTTGATTGGCACATTTTGACTGCTGGGCTCTCGTTTCCTTTGTGCGACAGAGAGATGTTTCCATTTCAAACCATTTTACTGTCCGTCCTTTGATACCTTTAAATATTTTTTAAACATTTGACCTTCCTCATTGAGTCCTGATGGATATTTCACACCTGACAATGACACATCCTCCTTTAAAAACCTTCTTTATTCCCCTGTGAGCTCCTCCCGAGAGCAGCTCCACCTGTCAGAGCAGCAGCGGGAGCGTTTGTCACCCCACAGAAAAACTCTTTAATGTGCCTTGTTAAGCCCTTGTTAGGAACGTTCACAAACTGACAAATTATTCAGCGTAACGATTTCAATTAAAGAGAAGCGATTTAATCAGCGTCGCCTGCCGCGAAGCAGATGTTACGGTACTTTTATTGTGATGGCTGTTTCACAGACGTCATTTTTGTTGTTGTTGTCTCGAAAACAAGCCCGATGTGGTTCATTAGACATTCTGCCGCATCCTCTTTGCGTAGTATGTTTTCCTCTCTCAAGCTGATTTAACCGATACAGCCGAGACATTGAACTCACCTCCAGTGCTTACTGGGGAAAACAGATCAATTACTGAGTCATTTATTTTGCGTTTTAAATCAGATCACATCAGCTTGTCCTTGTAAAGTCCTCTGAGCCTCATCGCGATGTGAAGCACTGAAGAAACGACTGGAAACGTCCCTGATAATGTACACAAAGAGCTGTCCCATCAGGCTTTTGTTTAAAATTCTGTCTAGAGCTGAGAAGGTACAGCTCTAGACAGAGGACGATTTGGTTGCGCGAGCAGAATAATTTATCTGTTTTTAAAAATCTAAATATTCATTGAAACATTCATTAAAAGTTTGGGAAAATGTGACTGACTGAGTGCATCCTTATGATTGGTGCTTTAGCAGCCGCGCTGTTGGGTTTGTTGAGCCAGAAGTGACCATATTTGGATAGTAGTGTGGAGCGCTAGCCTGCTTGGTTATCAAGCTGCATTAATTCTAACATCCAATTAAAACCCCTAAATTTCACTCACCAAAACTGGAGCTCTGACTTCTTGGACTGTCTATTGACACAGTAAGCTCACAGCAGAGATATTATTGGTCAGATAATGTCCTTAAAAGGCTCCAACAGGGACTCTGGTTAGCTCAGCGGTCCCCAACCCCCGGGCCATGGACCAGTACCGGTCCGTGAGTAGTTTGGTACCAGGCCACAAGAGCTAAAGTTCGGGTGTGAGATTTATGGTTTTCTGGGTTTTTATCGTTTTTTGTCGTTATTATTTATTGTTTTTATTGTTTTCCTGAGTCTTTTCCTGTGTTTTATGAATAAATTTTCTTTTATTTTTGTTACCAGTACTGGTTTTATTTTGTTGTATTTATCCGCAACACCTTAAAGGCCACTCTGTGAAAATATTGTCGGGCATAAACCGGTCCGTGTCACAAAAAAGGTTGGGGACCGCTGGGTTAGCTGACAGCTAGCACACTTGTGTCACCATCCACCTGTCTATCAAATAGGCCACACCCCTAATAACATAAACTTCAAGCCTTTTAATAATTAGGGGAAATTAACCATAGAAATCAAACAATTTCTGTATCAGGCTGTAAACATGTATATTTTACATGGGAGACTACGGGGCCTCACTCACTGCTGATTTTGGCGCTTCCATGTTTGTTTCACTTCTCAGCCCCTTGTGATGCTGAATGAGTAATAAATAAAACCATCCATCTTGGAGGAACACAAACACAAAGACATGTAATCTCTCCAGGGAGTCCTGGGGTCTTCCTGGCACGCTAATCAGATGTCCAAACTACGTCAACTACGTCCTTTGAATGTGGAGAAGAAGCGTCTCCAATCTGAGCCACACCTGAATGACTCATCTCATCAACCTGTCACAAAAGAAGAGCTCATTCTGATAAGTGAGGGTAGCAATCGTTAGCACTTTGACAGCTTTATATATATATTTTTTTGTTTTAGATCAAAACCTAATATAAAAATAAAAAACAGCTCTTTAGAACAAACTTTTGCATGCTAGAAAGTCTGCCAGTGTCAACACAACTGTCACCAAGAAAAGTTCCTTACTGACAGTTATTTGTCGCACTGACAATGAGTCTCACATCACTGTAGAAGAATCTTGGCCCACTTTTCTTAGTAGAGTTTTTTTTTTTTTAAATCAGACACAGTTTGAGTTCACGCTGAAGCATCTCAGCCTGATATAAGTACAGACTGTGACTTTGGACACTCCAAAACCTTCATTTAGTCTTTGTGAGTCATTCACAGGTGAACATGCTGCTGTGTTTCTGATCATTAACCTGTTGCCTGAGTGCTCCTGAGCTTCACGCCACAAACTGATGGGCGGACATCCTCCGTCAGGGTTTTCTGATCACGTTTCTGTCAGTAACAGCGAGTCATCCTGAAGTAGCAAATCTGTTTTTGGTCAGCAGTAGTTTTCTCCTTAAACTCTTTCTCCTTAAACTTTACATTTCACTGCGTGTTGTACCTGTATAACTATGCATGTGACAAATAAAGAATCTTGAATCTTGAATCTCTCCCCTGGATGACTCCTGGATGGGTCGTCGATGCGCTCTCGGAGTCATTTGGGTCATTTAGGCTACGTCCACACTAATGCGTTTTCGTTTGAAAACGCATCTTTTTTTCTCCGTTTCGCCCTCCAGTCCACACTGAGATGGAGGGAAAACTGAGCTTTTTTGGAAACGCTCTCATCAATTTAAAAACGCAGCGTTTTCGCGTAGTGTGGACGGCAAAAACAGAGCTTTTATTAAAACGGTGACATATGTTAGTCATATGATGCAGTCATATGACCACTTTAAGTGGTCAGACGGCATCGTACCGCAGTTGTTTTGTTTGCTCAGTTTCAGTTTAGTTTCAGTCAATAAGTTTTTAGTGGCCGTGTTGAAGATTAATATGTACTCATTTGTGACTTGGAGCAACAACTCCACCTCATTATCATTCCATTTGACACATTCGGTGCTTTGTCTCGCCATTTCGCCGCTCGTTTTAAAGAGCCGGAAAGTAAATAAACAACACATGGAAATTACGCAGGTCGGCTCGTCTAACATTTCACGCATGCGCGGTACTGGACGCGCAAAGGTGTGAAAAATGACTCAAAAAGATAGTGTGG
>VUQR01022582.1:1499-12237 GCA_015108515.1 Hemichromis elongatus
AAACGCATTGTGCATTCATTTTACGTCTTCATGTATACTCCTGTTACTGAAAATATATCATTTGGGGGAACATATATCTTCATCTCTAAGACTTTGCTCACTCCTAATGAACAACCTTGTATAGGGACACGTTGCATCAGTGGGGCGGCGCCATAATAATCCCGAATCAAAATGAATGCATAGAAAGCCCTGCTCAATGTGAGTCGGTGTTTGTGTGAGTGATAAATGTTATGCTGGTCTTGTGTGTTGTGTTGTGTATGTAAATCTGTCCATCTATCTATAGTTCAGTGTAGGTGATTATCTCTGTGTGCGGGGAGAAGCGTTTAATTGCTCAGTTTGAAACATATTTATAAGTGTTATATGTAAGCGTGGGTGGATATGGGTGGGTGTACATTTGAGACATCCACTCTCTTGCTAAACCACATGAAGCTGTGTCTGCGGCTCTGTATTTTCTGCATCTGAGGACATAACTGCTAATTGTCTCACTGTGGAACACCATTAATCTGAACTTTCCAAGATTAAGTAAGAGATTTGGTTTGAGCAGAAGAGAGAGCAAAAAGGAAGTGACCACACAGGCCATGTTCAGTCTACTCATTGCAAACATGCTGTTATGAAGAGTTTGCCAGTCAGGCGATAAAGGAATCTAGCTACATCTCCCTGTAACACATCCACACAACATAACCATGATATCAAAATCCCTGTAGAGAAACATTAACTTTACCTTGATGGCCCCAGCAGCTATAAAGATAGTATTTCAGAGATGTGGATGATTAAGCTGGAGGTAGACACCCACTGTGACCCATCATTCACAAACAGCACTACCCTGACAAGCAACATTTCATCTCTCAGTGACATAGATATTAAATCATTTCTGTCTGTTGATCATATGTTTGATTAATGTGTTAAATAGGGGAGGTGGAGCAGTGTTGCTGTAGCTGATAAGACCTTTTTTTTTATCTCCATCCTTTTCCTCATCATTTCTGGGATGCTCTTTCACTGCACTGCCCACAGACCAGCAGTACAGCTGCGTGCTGGAATCAGTGTGCTGCTCCAATGCTGACTGTATTGAGGTAATTGGAAAAAAACAAAAAGAAAAAAAACCCCAGCTGTAGAAAAATCTACTGGGGCCCTATTTGAATTCATTGGGTCCTTTATGAAATTGAGTTTTCAATTCCTGTGGAATTTGGGTAGAGGGAATTAAGAGAATTTGTCAAAGTGGCAAAACATTACAAGCCTAAAAGCTCTGCTTAGTGTAGTGAGAAAAAGACTATAACACAATCACTGATTCTTCAGTGTTTTGATGATTACTTTTGCCTGCATGGTGGGTAGCACTTTTGCCTCATAGCAAGAAGGTCGTGAGATAAATCCCTCCATCAGGCTGGAGTCTTTGTGTGGAGTTTGCATGTTCTCCCCGTGTTTGCGTGGTTTGTCTCCATAGCAGGTGTTAATGTGAGCTGTAATGGTTGTCTGTCTGTAACTGGTGACCTCTGCAGGTTGTACTCCACCTCTCACCATTTGGCAATAGATCAGTGGAAGAAAACTGTCTTGTGACCTTGTCTTGTATTGAAGTCTTATATTTGGCAATCATTTGAATAAAAAAAAAATTATTATTATTAAGTTAGTAATGGTTAGCTGACATGGTTACGCAAACAGTATATGGATGGTCTGAAAAGTAAAGTTTATAAAGTGCAATTGATTCCTAGAAATCGTACGCGTTGGTCGAGTTTCACCTGTGACATCTCGGAGCATGCTCAGAGGAGAAGGGTTTCCCCCGGGATGGAAGCTCTTTGAGCTGATCTCTCCCAATAAAGTGTAATCCTGTAAATAATGAAATATGTTACTAATATAATATTCAAGCCTGTGTTTTGTTTTTTATTCATTCCACTGTGAAGATTTTTTGTGTGTCTAGCAACTGTGGTACAGCAACACCTGATGTATCCGTATTATCTGGGCAGAGGTGGATACATCGAAGTCTTTACAGGCTTGCTGTGGGATACTCGTACACCCTTGCTTCCTCAGTACCTCGTAAAGGCTTTTCTCTAAAGGCGGAGAAGTTATTACCTAAAAGAGAAACTGACTGAGCAATGTAAAGTGGAAAAAAATATCATTTCCCAATAAAAATGAAGTTACCATCACCCCAGTATTTATAGATACAATCATTGCCTCATCATTTGAAAACACTGCAACAGTTTTAACACAAACACCTCGTGTCCTGTGGGATTTATTCAAAAACCGACATATTTTCTTTGTCATCTGTAGACTTCTATTACCATTACTCACACATTAATAACAAAAAGAAAATCAGAATAAACTATTGTCATTTATTTGTAGAACTGATTGGATGGAAATTTCCCATCATTTATGCACCAGGCGTGACCATGCGTTGATAATTTCTTTTATTCTAAAGGCGTGGGTAGGACGTAGAAATCTTCCTAAATAAATTGCAATGGAAACACTATGTTTATGTGAAAGCTCAGCCTCTGTAGCTCAAAACTCTCCATTCATCAAGATTATTTACTATATAAAGCAACGCGGTGCACGGTGTTTTTCCAGGATGGATGATGGCATTGATATTATTAAGCATCCACATTCTGAGTGTGCAAAATTATAGATAAGATGCTCTCCAAAAGGCTGTAATGCCATGAAATGCACTTCCTGCTTACTGCAAACAATCACATAATGCAACGGGCCACAGGGTGCCAAAAACATCCGTTTTTCAACAACGGTTGACGGTGATGATGAGAAATGTTTAAGGCCTGTTTGTTTGAAATATGCTCTGTAATTTGCTATTTCAAATAATTGAGATTTTAACAGACGTTCTTATCATCTCTATCGGCCATATTTTTTTTCCGTTTTGTTTCTGTCATCGCAGATAGCGGTTTCATCTTGTTTGACTCCCTGATCATAATTTTCCCTCATGTTCATTCTTAAGAGCCACTGGTATGTAGTGATGAGTAGTTTACTCAGAGTCAATGGGTTGCAATTATGAACACCGAGGATCCTGAATCAGCCTGCGTGGAGGCATAAGTATGCATGTTCAAGTGCCCATTAGTCTAAAGAAACTCTCAATCTACTGATTGAACAGAGTGAGTCAGACAGACACCATATGCCAATTAGCTTCATGTATATGCATTAAACGGGAATTAGCCTAATGTTTTCTAGCTATTAATGGATCAGCTAAAAGTTGTTTAATGAAACTAAGGAACCTCTTAACCTTAACTAAGAACGATGCCAGATTTGACGATTTGTGTCATTATGGGGACCAGGAGCTGAAATTAAATTAGATGTAGTTGAGTTGGTCCTAGAGGGCAATACTTCAGTTAGTTTACCTGAACAGGCAGCAGCATTCCTGAAGAAGCCCATCAAGACCTCAGGAGAAATAATCTGCTGTCTAAGGCATCAGGCTGTAGCTCTTCAGACGGTAAAGTGGTAAAGTTTTACATGCAGTTTTGCCTGGAAATAAAGGGATATTTATTGCTGAGGAAAAGTAGACAATTAAAAAGTTTTGTCTCTGACTCTTGCAAACCCACCCACAACTTAGACATTCTCATCAGAGCATCTTAGGATATCTCAGGTTATTCATTTTATTCAGCTCTCAGATTGAGCAAAAAAACCCTCTAAACTCCTCGCATAATTATGAAATTATGTGATGGTCATCAATAAACATGCTATCCAGCAGATCAGAGAAAACAAATGAGTAGTCCAATATGAGTACTGGATTTTAGTTTATCTTTTTTTTTTCAGTGTTTTAGTATAAAAATGTGTCTATTTTATACTTTTTTTTTCCTGTTTCCATATACTTGCTATTGTCCAGTAGCAGCATTGCTCATCCAACTTTTTATAACTGATGATTATTATCTGTTAATCTTAAATAAGTGTTTGCCAAAATGTTTCCATTTTGCCTTGTCTACAGCTTGTTCTTCTAAAACTCTAATTGATTCCTGAGACATGAAACAAAATTGTTGTTAGTATGAAACAGAAAAACCACGGCACAGCAGGATACTGAGGCTTCACATAGCTGCGGGGCCAGCTTAGCATGTATGCAGCTGTTTTTGGATTCATGTTTGTTAGCATCTAAAAAGAGACACAAGCCAGCAATGCATTTAAAATAAATATTTGCATACAGTACAGTAGCATTAATTTATACGTCACTTCAAGTTGTAGTGTCAGTTCTTCCTACTTTCTAGCAAAGCATTCTGCATATCAGGTTTACTATAATGCTTTTTTCATTTTCACCAAAAATAAGATAAGATAAGAATAACCTTTATTAGTCCCACAGGTGGGAAATTTGTTTCGTTACAGCAAAGTGCTAAGTATTATAGCAGAAAAAGGAAGACACTGGAATGGAATAAGAATAAGATACTGTACAGAATGGAATAGAATAAAATAGAATAATATATACAATATATATATATATATATACACAATATATACAATAATAACAACAGTTCTGAGTTATTGTGTTTTGAAAAGGTATCTGTGACTGGTTTATTTCCTTAATAATGGCAATAAAGCATTATTACAGCATTTATACCACAAATACATGTTAGTAAGTCATTGGTTTTTCTAAATAATGATAAACCAATAATATAAACATGGTACCAGAAGAGGGAAGAAAGTAACTTTGAATGTGTTATGGTTGCCAGTGTCAAAAACCAAATCTAGGGTTTACAGAGAATGTACCAAATAATGTCCAGTGAACAGCAGCTCTTTGGATGAAAATGCCTTGTTGAGTTCAGAGGTCACAGGAGAAAGGTCACACTGCTTCAAGCTTATGAAACAGGAACAGTAACTCAAAAAATCAATTGTTCGCTACAGCAGCAGAAGACCACGCTGAGTATCGTCTAATCAGCTTTAGTTTGCATGAGGTCGTCCAACTGAACAACAGAAGATTGGAAAAACTTTTTTTTTTTTCTGCTGCAACATTAGGATGGGAGGGTGAGAATCTGATGTGAAGTAAAGGAAAACAGAAGTCTATCTTGGCCTTGTGTCAGTGGTTAAAGTACACTTTGGGCCCCTTAGTACCGAATTAGCAACATTTCCCAGCCTAGGGTTAGGGTTAGGTTTCTCATGACTGCTTCTAGCAGAATTACATACCGTGCCACAGAACTCATCTCAGAGTGGCTCCTTGAACAAGACACTATTCAGTGTAATCAAATGGCCTACACTGTTACCAGATCTCAATCTTGGCCGCTGAGAATTAAAACAGTTCTTTAGGCTAAATGGGGTCTAACCCAGTACTAGAAAGGTGTACCTAATGAACTGACCAATGCATGTACTTGTAGTTGTTCTAAAGAAGACCAAGAAACTTTAAATCTGTGTTTAGTAACGCCATCAATTACAGCTACCAGCTGAATCACATTAGGTGCCGATTAGAAAATGATGCAGAAAGTAGCAGCAGGACAGTAACAATGGCTCCCATTTATTATTTCTCTGCTCATCTGCTGCTGAGACCAGAGACCATAGAGACCATTTAAAGACTTATGTTTGACTATTTTACCATTGTTTTTGTTTATTTGTTTGTTTTTTTAAATTCTTATTTTACTTTGTTATGCAACGATTTAATTATTTTATTTGGTAGAAACAGTAAAGCTGGTTATTAGTCAGCTAATACAAAAGACGACTAGCTAGCTTGTGATACTATTATGGACTGGCAGGTAAAGAACATGATTAAAACTAAACTGCTGCACCAGAACAAAGTAAAGAGCTACTCCTTAAAATGCCTTTTACTAAATGTCCAAAAGGCACTTACTTCCTTTAATTTCAGCTTTAAAATTATATAAAGAGTATAATTATTACCACTGCCACCAGCTGTCATGAAAAATTAGGTGTAGCTCTTTCTCCTCAGCAGAGTTAAAAACATTAATTTCTATGGCAACTGACAGGCTTTTATGAGCTGCAGTTTTTACACTTATGTGACAATTTTATTAACAAACATCAACGTCTGCAAGTTTCTTCAGAAGTGAATCTGAATGAAAGAAACTGTACATTTTAAAGTTGTAACAGTATATTGTTTTGACATCCATGTCATGCCACTTTCTTTCATAAATGAATCCTTTAAGGGAAACACTTCATCAACAATCAATATGACTGAGGAGTAAACAAAGAAATGAACACTCACCAGCTGAGACTGGCTCAAAGCCGATCAAGTGTTTTTTTTATATTTACCTACGATAGCTGGAGGACAGGAAGAGCAGGTCTTAGGAGGGGTTTATTTGCTGCATAGCCACTACAGCCTAATGTGCTCTCCTCTCCATCTCATGTCCTTCCTCCAATTTCCACATCATCCCTTCCTGTTCTGTCTGCTATCTCCAGAGGGACCATCACGGGAAGTTATTCTGGCCTCTGCCTCCCTTCTGCTTCTCCATGACTCATGCCTTGTGCATAAAAAATTGGGAAGAAAGGGATCACTCCTCACAAGAGGATTCTCCGACCTGACTAATCAGGAAAAATGCTGACAGAGCAATGTTTTGCTTTGCAAAATTAGCATGAAAATTAGCACAGAATTTTCATTTAACACTATTAAGTTTTTCCACATTTGAGTTCCCAAGTTATGCACACATTTAATCCAATTTGTTTTATTTGTTAATTAATATCCAAAAACACAATCCAGTTCAATATCCAATTAGTCACCGCACAACACTGAAACACTGAGTTCATTTTATTAATCAGGGTAAGTAAGAATAATGCTGATACAACAACAAACTGAGAGATTAAAATGGAAATGGAGTGAAACAAATTGATAAAACAGGAATGCTAGTTGCTATAGCTAGTTTATGTTTATTGAGGCAGATATGCACTGCACATTTAATGCACACAGAGAAGTCAAAGCACAGCAGTGGCACAGGAAACAGTACAAATCCTTTATCACTTCGGCTGTATCCTATAGTAAAGTACAAGTACTGTACCTCTGAATATGGTCAGCTTTTGTAACTTGCTGTCTGTAGAAAGAATGGTTCTGCACAATTAGTGACCAATATATACTCCTCCATGGCCTGGTGCAAGAATGAAGAGTGGTTGCACCGGACAGATTCATCCCATTCATCCCAAAAATGTATTTTACAATTAGTTTACGTTTCAACAACTATAACCCCGTACCGATGCGGACCTGCATGTCAGTGTTATCCTGCTACAATGGAAAACTATAGCACATGGATGCAGTTCCTTTCAGTGACGAGAAGCCCTCTGAGAATGCAAACCTCCACCAAAGCAGCTACATGTGGGTTTTACACATTTTTATTTTGTTTTCTTTTTGTTTTTTTAACTTTACTCCAAAATGTTTGTTGTGCAAAAAAAAACTAAAAAATTAATTGCAGTGCAAAGCACAGGCCTTTGTTATTCTCCCAGTTGAAGTCCGTTTTAATATATGCCTATATGTTGTTAAGAGACAACAATGGCAGTAAGAAACATAGTTTTCAATTATTACCATCACGTTGACCATCGTATCTATCTATTGACCTTGAAGGAAAGGTCAGAGTTCGAATGACATATCATTTTAAATCTTTACACAGTGTTTTCTATATGCTGTCAGTGCACAAACACACTTGTAAGGGTAGTTTCTAAATCGGCCGATTTTCAACCAATAAATCGTTGTGGGGACTTTGGTGGATGTCAGCCAAATTTTACACGTTACAAAGTTTCATAAGAATTCATTCAAAGCTTTTCAAGCCATTATGTTTGCAAACAGAATGATGACATATGCGTGCACACACATGCAAACACTACAAAACACCTAACCTCGTTGGCAGCATTCACCATTCTGACTGACCATTTGGTTATGGCAGGGGCTTATCACATGCCATGATACTCACAGCACACCTCATTGTGTTTAATAAGTAGGGTATGCTTTGCAGTGATGCACTGTTGATGTATTGTTGTTAAAACATCAGCCTGCTGTTGCGTATCCTAAGCTCGAATTGTCCTATGGCTCTTCAAAAAAACAAAAAACAAGCAATCTACAGGAAAGATACTTTAAACTGTAGGCTCTACTAGTTGTTATAATTGAGATAATCATTAAATATGATTGTAGCTGATCAATCAGCAAGTTGCAACAAGATGTAGCTAACCTGATTTGTTTAGCTATATTAAAACAGCAGTTATCCACACCTCACAATGAGAGCGCTAGGAGGAAGGCAGGAAGAGCACGCATACAGTAAAATGTGTGGTCATGTTTTGGTCACCACTAATGAGACATTGCTAAAGTACAAGGACTCGCACAAACGTAGCAGAGTGCTGTTTGAACTGCTTATTTGCTGTTTAACGCTGATATCAAGTGTTACTATGGTTACTTGTTTGAGAAGTCAAGGACGTTTGCCACAAAAGCACCTAATATAGAAGAATATAGAAATACAGTTAATTAGTGATGAGTGCAGGTACCATTATATACATTCCCAAACATGATCTCATCAAAACAAAAAAACATTGTTATCTTATGTGCTGCAAATGTTCCGCTTGAGGTTTGGAGAAGACAACTCGCTCTCATTTGTTCGGTAAATGCACACGCATCACTTAGTCTCAGACACTGAGATGGTTTTGAAAAGGTGCCGCAGAGCCCATGTCACCTCTGACTGAAAAACAAAAATACTGATTTTAGCACTTGTCATTTCCTGTCACTGAACAAAATCTACTCAGTTTAGAGTTTGGAAAAAATGGCCGTGATGCTGGATGTGACTAAGTGAGGGCACTTAGCCAACTGGTGGCTGCTGCTATTAATGTTATTATTTAATTTGGTGTCTGTATGGTAAGTTAAAAAAATAAGCTATAAGATAATTGAGCGTGGTGGTGCTGAAGTAATTTAAATTACTAGCTTACCTTTGGCTTTATTATTATAAGGTCACACAGGCCTGCAAATCTGGACAGTATTTCATTTTTCTTACAAGTGTGTAAGAAAAGTATGTATCACATTTATATTGTCAGCCTGCACCTGCAATCTTGCCTGGTGTGGCTGATCTTGTGCTCAGAGCTTGTTCCTGTACTTCCATGAATAGTCCCTCTGTGCTGTCTTTTAGTCCAACTTTGTCTGTCCACTGGTCCAGCCACTTTAGCAGATTCTTCTATCTGCTGGTGCTACATGTCATGGATGGTTCCTGTCCTTGCTCCTTCTGGCTCGTTCTCTTTCTCAAGTTTCTGTTGCCTGTGGTTTTCACTAATGACATCATTAGTTGTGGCCACTGTTGCTCAAGTTAATCAGTGACTTATTACTGATTATGTCCCCCAAAAAGCAATCCTGCTACTTTACAGATTACTTATTTTCAAAAGTAATTAGTTACTTTTTAAAAAACATCATTTACAACCTGGTAGGTAATAAAGCAATAGATCTTTCAGCCCAATCTACTTTTTCTGCATAACCATCATAGAAAATGTAATCAAATGAAAAAGTCTCTTTTTCAAGGATCCGGGGGTTTCTCTGTGTCACATTCCCGTGGCAGCGTACTCGGTGCTTGCTCTGAAGTTTAGGGGTTTTTTTGCACGCAGTAAACAGTGGATGCTAATGTTTTTGTCACTTTTGTCACACTTTTGTCAAACTCAAAGTAAGGTCAGTACTTCCACGCTTTAACCGCTGCACGGTCGTACTCTCTTCACACTCGACATATTACCCATTGTTGATCTGCACACAGCTGTTGCCACAAACAAAACAAAATCATGGTTTAGTAACGCAGTAACGGGAAAGTAACAGTAATCTAATTACCTTTTTTGCAGTAGTAATCCCTCACTTTACTCGTTGCTTGAAAAAGTAATCAGATTACAGTAATACATGTAACGTGTTACTGCCCAACTCTGGTTGTGGCCGTCTTTCTTCTAATCTTACTTTCCTATTCAGCTGACATCTCCTTGCCCTCTGCAGGTATTTGGTGGCTGTAGCTTTTCTAGTGACCTCTTCATGGTTCCCATGTGCCTGTGGACCAAGTATTTGTAATTGTCCTGAATGTCTGCAATTTTACCTTCTGGTAGTGCGATTTCCCCAAGTGCTGACTACACTTCTTCAGTCCAAATGACATTTTGATGTCCTATCCTACAGGTGTCGTCTTACAGTCTAGAGTGACTGGTCTGTCTACCAGGAGCTGGTGTTTTGCCCCTTTGTGCTATGCGCCTGTTCATTTTAGCCTGACAGGAGCTTCCATGTTGTGCTGAGGCAGGTTTTCCCCACTTCTGGGGATCCTCGAGGATCCGTCCTTCGGTTCACCATTTCTGCGGTTTGGCATCTCATCTATTAGCAGCTGCTTCATTTGTGCTGTCACGCTCATTGAGTGCACGTAGTTGCTTTTGTCACGGCCTACGCCGGCAGACCGTGGGGAAGTGGGGAAACAGGACCCAAACGCCGGACTCTTCACTACAACAGTGTTTATTTACAAGAAGTGAATCAACCATAAACCATACATCCCCGTGTATCCCAGACTCCTGTTCCGTGCCTCCATCCAGTGTCCGTGCTCAGTGCCGTAAGGCTGCCCACTTGTCCCGCAATCCTCCTGGGAAATCACAAAAGCAGCTTAGCATACACGCACCGCAACAACAACATACACTGACTTCTACTGGGAAACTAACAGGAGTCTCACTAAACAATCCCACGTCGGAGAGAGCTCCACCACACTCTTAAGTAGCTCCTCCGACGAGGCTTGATTAGTTAAGATAAGATAAGATAAGATAACCTTTATTAGTCCCACACGTGGGAAATTTGTTTTGTCACAGCAGGAAGTGGACAGTACAGAGGTTATGAAGCAAAATTAGAATAAAATGAAGT
>VUQR01022584.1:10347-22469 GCA_015108515.1 Hemichromis elongatus
AAAAAGAAAGCTGACACTTGTTAGACTTTATCAGAGCTGTGACATCACAGCAGATGCCTTTGTGTCAAAGTAACTGAGGATAAAACACAGAAACATGGAGGCGACTTTCCTGGCCTGGATCTATTGCAGAGAACCTTAAAAATATTCTACAGTAGATTAAAGACGAAAGAAACCCATCAGTCACCATGTGAACGTGATGCTGTGAAGTGAAGCAGAGCAAAGTTACAGAGGTTTGATTAGAGACACAGAGAAGTCCCACGGATCAGCATCGGTGAGCTGTCGGCGTCCAGCCCCGACCGCGTCCGTGCCGTCGGGGGAGAAAGCCGATCACCGACTCTGATCGTGGGGTTTGTGTAACGTTGTTGTGCAGGATCCGTGTAGCTGCTCTCCTTCACTGCTTCAGCCGTTTGGCGGTTGTTAACATGTTGTTAGGTTTAACCTGACATGCTGGCGTTTAAGGCAAAATACATTTATATTTAAAAATCGATTCGAATTGAATGAATCGATATCACGTTATCCAAACTAGAATCGATTTTAATCGAATCGTCGATAATCAAAACCCAGCCCCAGCTGATACCCAGACATCAGGCAGACTCCAGAGGACGAGGCAGCAGACACGGACATCCATCACATTTCATGTTTCTCACCGCCATCGTTTTACAGCAACGCTGACACTAGCGCTGTGCGGTTAATCAGCGTTGAATTTAAATGACATTTTAGGCTTCCAGTAGTCGTGAGGATAACCGAGATAAAAAGATCACGTTCAACAGGAACGTTCTTGTTCTTATTTATTTCATTTTGCCCGTCTGTGAACGTCCAAATTTACAACAAGCCAAACTGTTTCCTGTTTGGTTCACATTTATTTTTAACTTTGATATTTATGTCATTAATTAATCGGTTACTCTTTTTTTTTTTTAAAGTTAGACCAGACTTCTGTAAGTCCAAGATGTGTTGTTATGGCAACAAGTCCAACAAAACCAAGAAATCCCAGATCAATCCAAGCGTTTAATCCAGGCGAAGGGTTAATCCGCCTGCAGAGGACTTGGTTGGGCTGTGACCACCACCATCGCCGCTCTGACCCGAACCCTCGGACACCGCTGTGAACGTCCCAAAGGGAGGTCCTCACTCCCCAGGTTAAGAACCCACGCTGGTCTTTACGAACACACAAACTGAAACAATCCTCTACTAAATGTTTTTATTGAAATCTTTTGTGCAACATTTTCTGGAGGACCCGTTAGTTCTCTTTTATCGAGTTATTTTTAAACCCATATTTGGGGTTTTCCTGATCCGGCACTAGCCTCCATATCGTTAAAGCAAAGCCTTTGTATTATATTACTTAGCATATCTAAATACATGGTTCCTGTTCTTTAACAAACTTTACTTTATACATAAATAAATAAAACTAAAAACTATTTTAAAATAGTAAATTAATGTTAGAATATTTTTATTTCAATCCCAGTGATTTTGCTTTGGCCAAAGTCACCACACCTCTTGGGTTTGGGGCAATAAAATGTACAAACTTTCATTTTAAAATCTCATATTTCTAAATGAACAGAACTAGAGATACAGTATGTGCGGCTTTATGATTATTATTATCATCATTTCCAATTAAAGTAAGACGAGGAGTCCAGACTAAGTGATTTCTGGGTGAATTAGCCGTTTACGTTATAAGCTCCCGGTGTATTCCATCAGTCGGTTATCGTTACCTGTCACTGTGGCTGTCAGGCTGTCGGTACCGTCCGTGTGCCAGTCCAGAGGCAGACTCTCCACATCCTGCGGTGCGTTCAGTGACCGGCAGACGACGAACGCAGCACGGCCGCTGAGCAGTAGAAGCAGCAGCAGCAGCAGCGGGAGCCCGGCAGCCCCGTTCATCCTCTCTGCGTCACCGACAACCGGCAACAGGTTGCTGCTGTCTGATGTGTTTGTGTGAGGTAACCCCGTCCCGCTCCCGTTACCTCACCGTGTCCGAGCACTGGGAGCGGCTCCACTGAAACTCCATGGTGCTTCTTTCCCATGTAACACTCTCACAAAGCGTCGTGTTCTGTCCCGAAGCCCGGGCGGGGGAGTGTCCGTTACTGTCGGTAATGTAGCGGGAAACCAGGGCTCTGGTTCGGACCGTTATCTGCGCAGCTACAGCTAAATGTGCCCCTACAGCCGCAGACTGAGCGCCAGCCCCGGGAAGACCCCGCCAGCTCCTCCGGTTCGGGCCGTTTGTTTCCGGACAGCTCGGTTCGTCCGTGTTTGGAGGCCTGAAGCTGCTCATTAACACGGCGCCCTGGACCACCCGTGTTTATAGTGGGACAACAGTGACGTCATCAGGCTGGCCGAAGAGACCGGAAATACAGCTAGAGATCCTTCAAAATAAAACAACGTAAACTTTTATCTGTCTTTTCTGTGTATTTCTACCAATTTATGCATTTTTATTATATTATAATTACTAGAAAATACTAGATATTTTAAAAAAAACGATTTAATAAGCTCTTTGATGAGGAAATTGTAGTATTTCTTGTCAAATTCTTAACATTCAAATTCATAGATTTCACAATTTTCATTATTTCCGCAATTTTGTACCAAAATGGGAGAAAAAAGAATGAAACACTTACTGGAAAAGTGCTGTTTGTATTTGTATTTTTTATTCTTCTTAATATTCTAATATTCTTTTTAATAAAAAGATTCGGATTAAATAATCGAAATAAGGGAGATTCTTTTTAAATAATTATTTAGAGGAAAGTTTCATGTTTTTAAAAAACTTACCTTGATGTTTTAATGAGCAAGATAAATGTTAATTAAAAAAAAATTTTTTTTAATGTATTTTATCATTATTTTTACTCATCACATTAAAATCTCCGAAGTGATAGACAACTGAATCTAATTCAGGTGAAAATCAGGGAAGAACACATAAATTATGTATCAAAAAATGGCTAAAATAGCAGATGGACACGAAAGGAGAACTACAGAAAAGTCTCTTGCGCTCAATAAGGCTTTTACTTTGAAAATTATGACTGGAAGCGGTATTTACCTATCTGACTAGCCTTTAAGCTTTACAGACCAATACTTTGTCCTACGCTAATTTTATGAAGACTTCCCACAACTATGAACCAAAACCTCATCCTGAGATTTATGATTTCCTGTGTGGGAAAGAAGGCAGGCAGTAAAGTATGAGGTGAAAAGTAAACTCCCAAAAGAAAACATCCATAAAAAAATCCCACCCCCCACACACACACACACACACACACACACACACACACACACACAGATGATACAGAATTTTTTTAACTTCATTAATTTAATTAATTTCAGTGGATTAGAACCTTTCCTGTCACCTGTTTGAAGTGGGCTGTATTATTCACCACTCAAGCAAAGAAATGAAAACATATTACAGTCCTCTAACAGCCAGTGTGGAAACATGTTGGAGCTTTCACAAAACCACAGAGGTTCATTTTGATTTGTTTTTAGTTCTTTTATTTTAAGCATCCATCGATCCAAAGGTGTGAAGGGGCTTCATAGATGGATGTTGCTGTGTTGAGCCCGTTGGTTCAGCATCTGTGTAGGACACCTCCAGGATGTCTCCTACATGCCAGGGCCAATGTGGCTGACCTCAACATTTTTTTCCATGTCAGTTCATCTCACACAAAATCACTACAACAGTTGCCTCAAGGTGCTTTATATTGTAGGTAAAGACCCCACAGTAATACAAACATCATCGCCCCTCTGTAAGAATTACTGGAGGTCAAGTCAAAGTGTATTTATTTAGCACATTTAAAAGACTAGTGTCCATCAACGTGCTTCACAATTCAACCGCAATGCAGGCAGAACAAAGAACAAATAGAACAATTATAATTAAAATGACACCGACCTGGTGTAGTGCAGGCCAAACGAAAGTCAAACTAAATTGTTTCAAAAGCCGGTTAAACGTGTGTTTTTAGGTGGCTGGGAGGGAACCTCAGGACAGTATGTACATGATGTAAATACACACAAACTCATTTTCATCTGCAGTTCTTGGCGGGCTGATGCCATGTACACACACCGAAAGAAAACCAAAGACTAAGGCACAGAGACATGTTTCAGTTTGTCTGGTTTACTGAAATGCTTGCTGCAGCCAGAGGAAGGAGGGGTGGACGGTATTTCTTACGTTATTTTCTATTCTGCTTCATGGATAAGAGAACACCACAGACATGTTTGTTAGAAGGACTAATGTGAGTTTAAAATCAGTGGAGTCCCTGTGATCCACATGCAGGGCTGACAGCGGAATAATTCGCGGGTTCAGGAGGATTATGTGTCACTGGGGTCAGAAACGGTTCAGGGACCGCCTCAGCACTGCTGTAAACTGATCCAGAGTCAGATTGAAACTGTGAGCAGAGTGAACGCGGCACGTGCTCCCGCTGCAGAGGATCAGCTGCTTACATAACTCCTCTGTACATACGGCGAGTAATCGGATCATGTGATCACACACGGTGCTGCATATCAAATGTAATGACTGTACAGTTTAGTTAATGAGTGAATTGTTCTGTCGGCTCAGTTTGACCATGCTGACAGTTTTACTGGGTTTAATGGGCGGTAGATGCATTCAGCAGTAGGTTACCACGGTTACAGCTATTTAAGCTGATGCAGAAAAATAAAACTAGAACGCTTTAAGCACAGTTTGCACTAAATGCAAACAGTAAGCAGCTCAGAGAAACCTCTCTCACAGAGCCAGATCCACTCTCACCCTGATATTAAAACATGAAATAAGCTTCAGTCCAGTTTGAATTGAATGCATTTTATTGTCTGAACCTGAGTCTGCCACAAAAAAACTGGACGACTTCATTCTCATCCAGGTGGAGCTTCCTCTCGCTCCTCTAACTGCTGGCGTAGTGCGTCTTCTCGGAGCTGGACGCTTCCTGTCCGTGATGATGCCAGCAAAGGCAGCGCCCCCACGTGAGCAGGCGCTGGAACACCTGAATGCAGCAGAGGAGATGTGAACACACGGAGACGTAGCACTCAAAGAATCCAGAACTGAAATCTGTGAGAGAACTTTGCTGCTGCAGTAAAACTTCAGGGCAAGAAAACATTTTTAAAAGTTCATGTTTGGACAAAAACCTGTAAATTTGAAGCACAGTGTTAAATCAGATTTGACTGATGACTATGTACGTGCTGTTTTTATGTCCCAGTGACCGCTGAAAAAGACCTCTGTGAGGCGACTTCAGTGAAACGTGGTCCTACAGACAGGAAGTGGGATGTTAACCAAGAAGCCGCTCACCGTCCTCTGTCCTCGGCTGATGATGCGTTTCCTGCCAGGGTTGGAAATCAGCTGGTGAATGTGCAGGTTGTACAGGAACAAGATCCTCATCTTCTCCCTCTGACGGACAGACAGACAACGTTTTGTTTTACATGCATGGAAAGTCTTTTTATGTTTCATATTTCTGTCAAAGACCTGAAGTTTAAAAAGTGATTCAGTCGCTCGGCACAAACTGAGAGAAGTTTAACTCGGGGCATCGCCTGGTGCGGACTGTGTGCCCAGGTGAGTACTCTTCACTCGTGCTGGGACTGAGTGATGCTCTGCAGCACAATCATGATATATTCTCTCTATGTGCAACACTGCACAATTACTATGCCCCTGATTTAGTTTAGTTTAGCTGTTCTTCTCTTAAAGGTGCTGTCGGCACAGGTTGGAGGTCAGAACCAGACCTGCAGGACTCTAAGCTGTGTGAGAAAACGAGCTGAGTGGAAGGTGGACCAGATTTATTTAAAGTTTTCGGATGAAGGAACGTCTCGATCACAGCCGCATCGGAGTACTTTCTGATCCTGAGCCTGTTTCCATCTTGAATGTGTCATCATCAGCTGTTGATGCTGGACTGCAAAGTGCTGAATGCGAATCTGCACGTGTGCACCTGAAGCTCCGTCTTCATTCATTCACAGCCTCTCTCTTTCTCTCTGCCTGAATGTCTCTCTGCCACAGTCAGCCTGTCAGCGCTGCTCAGCTGTAATGCTCTTACACTAATCTGCTCTCAGATCAGATTTACAGCAGCTCCCAGGGTTTAAACTTGTGCGTGCTAATGAGTTTGAGTGGTTTGCTTCTTCATCAGTTCAAGAGAGGAAGTGACATCACAGCGTGCGCTCAAACCAATACAAAGACTCGTTTCATGTTTCTTTGTTTACTATTAAACACAACAAATACTGCTATTGTCACTACAGACAGTACAGCGAACCGGACGCTGCACGCGCTCCACACGAATCTCTGTCTGTTTGTGATCAGTCGTGACCCAACACAACAAACACAGCCATGACAATAGAAGGAAATAATAAAGAGGAAATGGACACACACACACACAAATGAGGGAAAAGCTTTGATATCCACTGAAGACTGAACTCATTGAACACTGGAGCGCAGAGAAGTCGCCACACAAATCAGGAAACCAGAAATGTGACGTCAGTTTTGTTCTCATTTAATGTCTTTGTATGCAGGTGACATTTTGCTAAATTTACTCTCACACATGAAGGAGTTTCTTTATATATGTATGTGGCAGAAAAGGAGAAGAGTAGGAGGGCAAACAGCACCTTAGAGCCAAAAGTATGTGGACAGGCCAGAAAGGAATTACGCGTGATGATGTCTCAAAGTACAATTTTAGTACATTGCTATGGATTGTTTTGTTCTCCATTTTTTGGCTCCACATATTTAATATTACACATTTGTGCGCTGGGGATCCTTTACGATGCAACCCCAGGAAATATTACAGCTACTTCTGGTCTCCAACCTGTGATTTTTCATATTTGGCGAACGTGTAAACTGTAACATCGTGTAGGAACCTTGTTTACTCTCTGATTAAGTATATATGATATACTATATGTGCAGAAAATATTAGCACAGTAACATTAATCTGTATTACAAAAAATTAGCAAGTTGGTATCGTACAACCTGGATATTTATTCTCATTAAAACTGAAAATATTCATTTTATAAGTTTGTTTGCAGACGATGTTTTATTCTATTTTTATGACACATTTGATTTAATTCCACAGCTGGAGGACAGTATTTATATGTGTGTGTGTGTGTGTGTGTATGTGTGTGTGTGTGTGCTCACCTTAGGGTTGTAGAAGGCAGCAATGACCCGTCGGAGCCGGTTAGTGTAAACCTGAAGGCAGCCAAACAGCACCACCAGCAGGACACAACATGCACATCTGACATAGACCTCAGCAGAGAGGGTGGAGGGGGGGGACATGCACTCTGAGGGGGGAGAGGAAGAGGCGTGTTTGTAGGAGGTCTGCTGCCAAAACTACAAACAGCTGAAAGGAAAGACTGTGGGAAGTATCGCCCTCTGCTGGTTTACTTTAAAATACACAATGTGGATAAACTGCACAGTCATCAAAAGTTAAGCAGGCGAACTTTCAAACTTTCAAAAACAAACATTCAGACATGAAAATCTACTGCTATGTCAGAGATGATTCTGGGGGTGTGACTGACACACACACTTAAATATCCACACACGAATACTTAGTAAAATCAGTCTGATTTGATTAGTGATTCTCTGGTTGTTAACTGATCTGATAAATATGAATACATGTTAAACAAATCCCGTGTGACCTTTAACCTATGACCCACCCTGGTTGTCGCTTTGGATGTTGAGGGTGGACGAGCTGTTAAAGGCTGAAATTGTCGTTCTCAGGAGGCGGGCCATCATGGTGTCCCCTCCCACTCTGATGTCCACCTGATGACTACCTGCAGAGAAGGGGCGGAGTCACAAAGAGCAACAGTGAAACTCCCTGGAGTCAGTGAGTTCAATCTGCAGCATTTCTGCCCAATAAACCTATATAAGAGTAACATTTACCTAGCTGTATAAATAAAGGTTAAAGGTTAATAAAGGTTAAATAAAATATTTATTATTTATGGGTCGTGGATGAGAGGCGGGGTACACCTTGGACACACCGGCGACCTGACGCAGGGCGAAAACAATATATTCTGTCCAATTTATGTGTTTCACAGAGTTTGAAAAACTAGTGTTGTTATCAGTTCCACTTATAAGAAGTTTTACTTAACACACGTTACCAGAAATGTATTCTTTAACCTCTTTCACTTCTGACATCAAAATGAGCCACAGCAGCTCCAAACTTGATATAAATCACTCACAGTTAATGTTCGAATCAGCTGCTCTGCAAACACCTGATCCATGAATGGGATTTAAGACTGGAGAGTAGTGTGTGTGTGTGTGTGTGTGTGCGTGTGTGTGTGTGCTTTTACTCGTGATGTTGAAATGGGTGAAGGTGTGTCTGCTGATGATGTCCAGCACGTGGGACAGCGAGAAGTCGACAGTCAGCAGGACAACGGACAGCAGAGAGACTGTCACCACCTGAAACACACCTGACATCTGCCAACACACGCACGCACACAGACGCGCACGCACACAGACGCGCACGCACACAGACATTATATTTAGTTGGTTGAAACAGGAAGTGGTGCAGAGCAGCAGTACAAGTAAATAAAGCTAAATAAAAACCTGCCAGACAACCTGGACAAAAATAGGTTCCAAGTCTTTATTAAACTAAACTAAGAAACCGAGATAATCAGCTAAAACAAACTGTAAAATTTATATTTCACCTATTTTGTGCGTGTCTGGCTGAACACAGACTGTGTCCTGAAACTGCACCTTGAATCTTAAAGAAATAGGGAAAAAATCTACATATAGTTTCCTAAAGGTCCAATATTTCGCACACTGCATCTGTAGGGACAGAAATCTGCTACTGCTGCAAACCTGTGAGAGTGCAGCACTCTTATTGGACCACTTCTAAACATTTTATTTAAAAAAATAACTTAAGCCCCAAAACATGGAAAAGTGGTATTTAGGTTAAGGATCCTTTAACAAATATGCTGTTTTTTAAAGCTCATTTTGTACTTCCTGTAAAGCACTTTGTGAAGCGCTCTATCCTACATAAATAAATACTTCGAGCGTCTTGGTACCGCTCTTGAACGCACCACTTGGTTGACCTCTTCGGGGTAAATTTTCAGACCGCAGGGGTTGATCAGCTTGTTTTTCTCTGATTTCCTCAGAGGCAGCAGGCAGCGCTTCCCCTAAACGCAACAGGAGAGGACAGGGTGGTGAGACTGTGGACTGTACCGAAATGACGATGATGAGGATGAGAATGATACCGCTTTCCGTCTGCGGGCATCGATCTGTCTGAAGTAGGTGGTGATGTAGACGTTGTCGAAACAAATGTCCCTCTTGTACTGCCTGAGGTACCCAAACGCCCTGCAGGGGAGAAGAGAAGATGAAGAGAAAGGTGTGAATCCTAATGTGATGAAAGTGAAGGTGAGACTCTTACTGGGTGAAGATGGTGATGAAGGTGAAGGAGAGGAGCATCTGCAGGATGTTCAGCACCCGTCCCATCGTTGACGTCAGTTTCTGGAGGGATGTTTTGACAGCGTCTGTGAACTGTTGGTCCAGCAGAGCTCCGCTCAGCGCCGACTGCTCCTCCTCCTGTAAGACGTCACACACGTTACATTTCACCAGAGTCTGGGTTCGTCCTGCGGGTGGTGCTAGAGGATGGGCAGTGCAGGTCTGACCTCTACGGCGAGCTCTGTGCTGAACTCTCTGGACAGCTGATCGATGGAAACATTCAGACGGTCGAAGAGCTGACCAAAGTTTTCCTCCACGGGAATGTTCTCCCTGCACCACGGAGTCATCACTGAGGGGAGGACAAGAACTAAAGGTCACAGCAGCTGCCTTTTCGTTACCTGGGACCAGGTAGTTTTACCCTGTGACCACGATATACCATTCAGAACACTGAAATTTAAAGGTGTTTTTTGCAAAACCTTCAGCTAAATTAAATAAAAACTTCAATCACAAGATGGGAGCGTTTTACCAGAAGGGTTTTTTTAATATTAAAAAATATAACTGCTTGTTTTTTACTCTCCGAGCTCCCAGAACAAGTCGCTAAATATTACATTAATGTGAATTCTTTACAAATGTCAAACTAAAACGACGCTTACAACCATAATGTTGGATTATGTCATGCTGTGTTCTGATTGGATTCTACACTGACTCAGTGTCAGCTTGTGGTATTACACCAAAGTACCCGAGCCTAATTTCAGTTTCATTTGTTAACGCAAAGACTTTCTGTTGATAGGTTAAATAATTCTGACGCTGATGGTGAGGGTTAGAAATAAAAAACTACTAAATGTGTGAGTGGAAAGAATGAGCGTACATCATGGAGTCAGCTAGATGTCATATTTCCCAATGCCGTGGTACGAATAACCCTTTACCTTTCATGATGTCACACAGAAAGTGAAACTTCATGGAAACGCAGAGGATGTAGTTGATGACGGGGACGGGGATCGCCTCCAAACACGCCGTCCACCTGTTGGCGAACCAATCGACGCACCGCTGCGTGCCCTCAGCCACCACACCTGGGAAGCAAACCACGCACAATATCACTTTGGCCCCTTCGCAAAGTCAATGAGGATTTCTTTTTACTGATGCATGAAGTTGGCTTTAATGTGAGTTGTAAAATCTTGGGGTTGATATTGTTACAGCATCACCTTGATCACAAACTACACCACCGTTGAACTAAAACACAACATGCAATTAAATGAAATAGTAAGACAGGTGAAATAGACACAAAATGACCTACGATGTATAAAACATACCTCGCTGACTAACACATGCTTTGAGGCAGAAATGAGCACTTTACAGATACTTTAAAGAATATTTGAACAACTTCTTGCGTTTACCTCCTGAACCCTTTGAACTTTATGTCTGTGAGGGCTGACTTACTGTCGCACTGCTTTAAGGTCTTTGCGGTGAACTCCTCCTGGGTGCTGTTACCGCCACCGTGTTTAGTGTCGAATCGGTCGTATCCGTACTGATGGACGATCTCGTCTCTGATGTCCTGAAACTTCTTGCTGACGTTTAAAGCCTCCAACTCAAAACCTGCTTTATCATCCTGGAAGGGAAGCAAAAGATGGATCTGAGACCCCTTCAGCTTCACGTTCATGGCTGGAATTTGTTTGTAGTTTGAGCTTCTATTCTGTCATTACTTTAAAACATGTGCTTACAATAAATACATCAAAATTAAAACCTAATTTGCGTGCTCAGTTTAAGTGTGCTGTAAAAACAACAGTCCTCTCACCACGAGCTTCTGTGTGATGATCAGAAATGGCTTGATGGCTTCTCTCCACAGTAGCTTGCTGTGACGGACCTGCAGGTCCAGGTTGCAGCTCACAGACAGAGCAGCAGCCTCCACGTTACGCTGGATGTTTGAAACTGGACCTGCAGAAACGATGCAGTCTGACATGAGGCAAAACTCACCTAAAGACATCCTAGTCAGACCCATTCAGTCGCAGAGATAACCACGCGCATCTACTGGTCAGATTAACACTGGTATACCACAAGGTTCCATTTCAGGTGTAGTTTTTATTCTTTAGTAAATATGTTGAATCAGCCACAGTGAGGCGTGTGGACCCAGTATGTCGGACTGCTGTGTCTCAGTGCACTTTAATGGTGGACCACTCATAGGATAAGATAAGATAAGATAAGAAGAACTTCTCTAGATAAGAAGAAATTCTTTTGTCATACACATGCTCAGTGCAGTAAGAGAGACAGATATAGATATAGAGATAAGAATATATATAAGAAATAAGAAATACAATATATACAATAAGAATATTAGTTTACAATAATATACAATAGGATAGTGCAAAAATAATACCAAGTGGCTCGAAGAAGTAAAGATGTATCCTGAGAAAATAAATAGCTTATCTGTGGTGATTTTAAAGTGTCCTAATATTGTGCAATTGGGTAGAAGAGAGTGTAGCAGCGTATGATGGTGAAGAAACAAACATTGAGCTTGTTATCAGTCCTCGGGAAATCACCTACAGAGTGAGGAGGAGTTGTACAGTCTTATTGCCACCGGTACGAAGGATTTCCTGTGGCGGTCAGTTCTGCATTTTGCTGCGTGTGCTTCGATGGTCCATCATGGAGGCGTGCATGGGTTGAGAGGGGTTGTCCATGATACAAAGAAGCTTTTTTAGCATTCTCCTCTCAGACACCTCCACCACGTTCTCCAGTCTGACACCCAGGACAGAACCAGCCTTTTTAATCAGCTTGTTCAGCCTGTTGGCATCGGGCCCCAGCACACAGCTGCGAAGAACAC
>VUQR01022604.1:24978-39859 GCA_015108515.1 Hemichromis elongatus
TACATTAGTGTTGCACCTATTGATCTGGAAGGACTTTTCCTGTTAGGGGGAGAAAATTCTCCTTTAACACTGTTTCTCTAACCTGCAAGGCTCAACTGTAGGCCATTTATTATTTTCCTTTTACATCCTTTCTTTATCTAGTATTATTGATCTTTTTCTGGCATTATCATTTCTATGCTGATGACATTCAGTTGTATATATCTTTTAAACCTCACCAGCTGGATAGACTGTCCATCAGAGTTGACCGTTTATCTCAGATAAGTGAGTCAAACTCCACGTGGCTTCAAACTCAAACAAGACTGAGGACATGATTAAAGCTCTTCCTGAAATACGATCAAGAATAAAGTGATTGTTTCCCATTGCAAAGTCCAGTGTTCATTAGCATAATATTTGATTCTTCTCTGGCCTTTACATCTCATATTCTTGTTTCACTCATTTAACCTTCTAAGATCCAAACTCTTTCATGGCATGCATTTTTAATTTCTTTTTGCTCTATGGGCTTTTTAGTGTTCGATAGAACACAATAATGTCACAATTGAGTAATGATGTGCAAAACTCTTTATTTGGTGTCTGAACACAGCTGCATTTTTCCTGAGTACAAAAACAAAATGAGAAACAACAGTTGTGCCCCTTTGAGCAATACGGCTCATTTGAAATCCATTTGAAGGAGCAAAATTTAGTATTGTGGTCAAGACAACCTAAAATGTGATGTTCCCATATGTGGACGGCAGGTCCTAGGAGGTTAAGGAACATTTCAGAATTGTGAGTTTTATTTTCCATTACTGAACTGGAAAAACATGCATGCATTCATATCAACGCACCCGTGTTATTGTAATGCCCCATTCACCACCTTAGATAAATCATGTCTTTCACGCCTCCAAGCAATACAAAATGCTGGACCCAGACTCCTTACACGTTCAAGCAAGCAACCTCACATTACCTCTATTTTATGATCTTTTCATTTCAAAATATCCAAACTTATATAGAGAGCTCTAAATCAACTAGCTTTTAACTATTTATTAACTTCTTCTTTAACACTTTGACATATTTGCGTTCTTTCTTTGAGGGCTCAAAAAGAAGACTGGGGAAGAAAGAGCCTTTCCTTCTGTGGCACATTTGAATCTAACTTACAGTGCTGTGCTGCACACAGAGGTCCTAAGGATCTTCCAGGAATGGTGATGCGTTTTCTAGAGAATTAAGTAGGCGATGATTTCATATCAGTTTCTGTCAAATGGAACAATTCCTGCTCTTGGGTAGAGTGATGTGAAAATGGTAACTGGAGTGATTCTTATATAGGGCTTTTTGACTCCCTCGGAGCACTCAAAGCGCTGCAGGAGTGGAAAATAAGGTGTTTGTCCCCATATTGATTTCTTGTTTTCTTGTACATTTGTCACAGTTTGATGTTATAGGTCACCAAACAAATTTTAATGTTAGACAAAATTTCACCAATGGCTAGGTACATTTGATTAGATCATTTTCCTCAATTATTTAAATCATTGAAAAGCATCATTTTCTTTTTAATTCGGTTACCTTTGTCTAATATTAAAATTAAAAGACCCCTGGAAAACAAAACAGTCAAAACAGCCTTTTTCTTACTTATTATTATCATCTTTAATCAAGTATAATAATGTACACACTTATGTTTAAACACGCCTTTATCTACTGGTGAAGTTAAAAGCAATATAAGGAATAGAATGAAGGAGTCAAGTGTTTTTCTTTAGATGCCAATGATGTTTTTTTATGGGTATGTGTATCTTCATCTTTGAAACATCGGTTTAATTGAAGAACACTCAGGAGCCATCTGTGACTCCTGTGTCTTAATGAAATTACTGTGACTTGATAAGTCTGTTAACTTGTTTTTTCTTCCCGCCCTTAAATAAGCTAACCTTGCAGTAATGTACTATCACTTTTTCAAACTTCCTGACTAAATGCACCCATTCATTCGTCTCTTTTAATACTAAACTAGTTCCCTCTCACACCATTGATATGTTGTGCAGCTGCGTTACTTTAAGTTTGTATTATATATGTAGCTTCTGCATATTTTTCTAATAGTATTATTCTACTACCAGGTAACATATCCATGTTTGTGATTGGTCAGAATCTGTGAACACTACCCCTAGATACAACACTACCCTGAGTTAACTTGGTGAGCTGATAACCATTTTAGTGTGACTGCCTGATTGCCGGTGTTAGGATAAGTGAATTCAGATACCCTGGGTACACTGAAGTTGTTTAAAGTTGTACAGGGCTCTGAACACCACTGGCATCAATGAGCCTTGGGCACCCAACATCCTGCTATTTCAGAGAAACGCTGACCCAGTTATTATCTACCAAGATTACTAGATTTGTCTTTGTCAAACTTGCTCAGAACCTTATGGTTGCGACTGACTGTTCACTTGGAATAACGACAGTAACAGGATAATCAGTGTTACTTACTTTACTTGTCACTGGTTTTAATGTTGGAGCTTACCGGTATGCATCAATTGAATTGTATTTGCCTTTTGTCCATCTGTAAGCCTTAAGATGTGCTTTTTGCTAAATCTGTTCCCTCATAGCACTAGTTCTGGAACGCTGCAAATGTGCATGTGCAACAAATCGACCAACTGAGGCCCCAAATAAAGTATAACCACCTACATACAGTATCAGCAAAGATGCACAAACACACACACATATACACACAAGCAGATTTTTCCTAATGACTTGCCTCACGGCAGCAGTCAGTTGAAGGTCCACAGAGGATGAAATCCTGTTACAGCTGGCTTTTCATGACGCCTTTAACCGCATTATAGTCTCCTCTCAAGTCTAGATCCAATTTCCCTATCAAACAAGGTAGCACACGCACAGCAAAGCTGTAACAAGGCTGGCTGCGTTTAATGTCACATAAAAACAAGTGTTTGTTTTTTTTCCTTCTGCAGTGTCTGGACTTTCTGACTAGATGGGAACAGGAAGTTGGTCAGACAGATGGGGGAGAACGGGGTGGGGGGCAGTGGATGACTGGATAATTCACTTAACCTTGCTGTGGTAATCATAATTATAGAAAGGTCACCTGATCACTTAGCTTGCTTGGGATTTGTGAACTTTTTGTTACAATGAATTGGATTGAGGGTGAGGTTTAGATCTATAATTGAATGATATGGAAAAAAAAAAAACGACCTCAAATAATGTTTTCGAAACTGCCTGTTGATTAATTTCACATTATCTCAAGTTTACCTAGTCTACCTAAATGATTATTTGAGTAATACAATCATTTTAGACATTTAAAAGCATCAGTGGAAATTACTGGCTTTAAAAAATCTAACAGATTAACTGAAGCGCTGGCAGATTAAGTGATTCAGAAAATAGTCACTGGTTGAGCTCTCCAAAAAGTGGACCTTGAAAGTTCAAATCAGTCATGAGAACGTGAAAATATCTTGGTTGAATTTGACTGAACTCTAATCCAACCTACTATGAATAACAAATGTGCATCAAAACTACTGTGATGTGTTTTACTCTAAGAACAAGTGAACATGCTGTAAAATCAACTAAAGAAATGAGTGTATAAAGAGGCAGTTGCAGCATCTGCACATGTTCCTCCGCAGGATAAAAGGCCTTCCTTATTAAGTCAGCTGTCACATCGGGCTTAAGGCCAAGCTGCACATCCATCTACTCGCTAATAGCAGCTGTACTCTTATCGCTCAGTACCAGTGCCAAACCCTTCTATGACCTTATTCAACCTCAGCTAACAGTTTTACTAGCCTCGCTGTATTTCTTCCCAATCTTACTTAAATATGGGGGCACCCAGAAAAATCCAGTCTATTTAAAGAAAAAGAGCAATTATTGTTTATTCATGCTTATCTAAGTGAAATGATGGCAATAGTTACATCCAAATACAACTATAGCACTTTCCAAAGATTTTTAATGAGTAAAGGGGATCATGGGCTTAAACTCAATCAATTTCTTTTATGTAGGACTCGCATGGTAACTTTCAATTACCCTTTCATTTACTCTTTTTAATTGTATTGATGGAGTACAGATGGAGTTGACCTCTAATCAGCTTTCTAAGGTCACACCTGTCAAGTGTCAAGTTGAGAGAATTGATTAAAGGATCACTTCAGTTTCTGATTAATTGATTTTTTTTTCCTTGTGGAGAGGATCTCTTCTGCAAACACAGGACACATGAAGGAGACCCGTTTCAACATTAATGATTCTTGGAAGCCGGAAGTAAATTGCTCGAGTTCCATACACATTTTTTTTTACAAATGTGTGTAAGGAAAACCTTAAACTATATAAATGCATAAAAATCAACCAGAATTGGACACAGAGCAATGTGAGATATTTTTCTTTGCTCTCAATGCCTCAATGCCATGGCTGGTACAAAAATGGTATTGACCCTGATAATACTTTGTACTCCCTCCTTTGGCCACCATAGTAACTATGATCTATCCAAGAATGGATGACGGACACAAGACCTCAAGGAGCTATACAGTATATGTACATTTACATTAACTTCCCATTTCATAACTAGTTGGAAAGCTAAGGTGAGGACTATGCATCACCATCTGCTTAGCTAAAGTGCACCATCTGCTTCTAATGCAAACAGTGCTGGGAGTATTCGGAATAGTCAAGGTCTGCAAGACAATTTCTCAGTTAATCTAAGCAATTTTCCTGTTTGGTGTTCTCTTCATATCAAAGCATGTTAAAGTATATCACTGTATATTTGTGTCATTGGGATCATGTCCTGTTTCACAACTCAATTAAGCTGTCTGATAAACGGCCTCACATTTGACTCCAGAATTCTTCAGCACACAGTGGAGTTAATGGATGGATCAAAAACTGTAAGATGCCGAGATTCCATGTCAGCAAGGCCAGCCCAAATCATCACCTCTCTACTACTGTGCTCACCACTGATATGAGGCATTTGTGCTCATATGCTGGGCTTGGTTTTTCCTACATGCGGTGCTTTGCTTTATTGTATAGTGAAAAATCTCCACTTTGGTCTCATTTGCACACCTAAGCTGCGCTGACGTGTTTTGCTGGGTCATCTACACCTGGGAAGGCTGTGATGTTATGCTAACAAACACATGAATACTTCTGATCAGCAAACTGCCAAAACACCTGCTTTTATAAAGATGCTCAAACTTGCTGATAATCCGTTAATCAAGTGACTTTGATTAGCATCACATGCTGCTTCTTACTCTCTTAATTCCGATGGAAGAAGTAGTAGTGTATTTTCTTTTTAACATGACTACAAGTTGTTACAGTGATACACATCAGCTTCGACAAATCATCTGAAATACAATAGAAAGAGTTTGTACTGTGCAAAGAAATTCTTGGCACATCCCCAATTATGTATTATGTAGAGCCAAAGGAAAATACTAGCTTTCCTTAGAATTTTCTATTGTGTTAAATGTTTCCTTTTTAATTTAATCAAGCACAAGACACATTTTATTATAGAATAGTCACAAATGGAATGAATAGTCACAAATAAAAAGAAAAGGTGCTAATTTATGTCAAGCAAGAAAGTAAAGACTCATCATCTCTCTGTCTTGTACTGTACATGGATCAGTTATGCTTACATTCCTATCACCTTATGGACCAAAGTTTCATACTTGGTGAGAAAAACTCGAAGAGCTCAGTGTCGGCTGATTAATATCTCCTATTGATGTATACAGCACCACTGATAATGCTGTATACATTCAGCCAATGATTTACAAAGAAAATTACCTTAGCTTTATTGTCAGCCCAGTCCCTGAGCTGAATAACTTAACATGAAACAAGTACACTGTCACATAGTTATAAGAGCATGTAGGAAATATTACCTTAACCAAAAAAATTCCTAAAACAGAACACCAAGCCTCTACATGCTTCAACTGATCTGTTCACTCACTTATTAAAAGGTGCAACACATCATTGCAATGTGGAGAAATCTTCAGCTGTAAACCATTTTTTCACGCCCCCCGTTTTGTGACTGAGATGTGAATCAGGGGTCCTCAGCGTGAATGATTAAGGTGGCCAGTTACTTTCCTCCCAGCATTATTTCTAAAACCCACAGTCTGGCTCATCTATACTCGCTATGGCTCAAGGCAACATATTTCCATGACATGCCCAAACCAAACCTGGAATGTGTGATATTACACAGTCACGCATTCATTATTTTATTATTCACTCTAAACCATGTGCGTCAAGACTGAGTCATATAGGAGTGTCAAAATGAAAAGATCAGCAAAATGACTAAACTTTACAATGGGCTGTTTTCCTTTTTTAACATGTGTTTTTCCATCACAAAAACTCTAAAAAGAAACACTCCTACTTACCTCCACACGGATGTCAGTGAAACCCTTATTAACTAATTCTTTATTAGAAATAGCCCGCTTTCTGCGGGTCTTTCAAAGGATTTTTTGGGACATTAACACTGACCTGTGAATCATCCAAGCATAAATCATGCACGCATTGTCTTCTAGAGAGGCAGGACTTCAATGTTATTGAAGCACACCGAGATCATCTTGACAGAGAATGGAACCAAAGGCAACCAGCATCCAAAGAGGAGCTTTGAATGAAGCCTGGAGAACTATTTCTGGAGACTACCTAAAGAAATGACAAAAAAAGCTTCCCCAAGAGAGTCAAGCTGCACTGAAGGATAAAAGTGGTCATACTAAATATTAACATTCAAGCCTATTAGAAATGTACAAAATATATATACTTTATTTTCATGTGTGTTAGCACGTTTCAATAAATATCTGTACCTATTTCCAGTTTTCCTAGCAAAATTTTAAAAATTTAGGGGTCGCTCAAGATATTTTGCACAATACTGTACATGACATAGTGCATTTTAAAACAGCTGGTGCAGAATGGTAGTAATGTACAGTGTAATTTGAAGAGCGTTAAAAAAAATTCCTCTCATCTCTCCTTATGTTTACAGTTTGTATTTTATGAGGAACATAAATCAGCACCATGAAAGAGTCATAAAATAGCATATAAATCCCTAAAGGTAATAATTCATTGAATTACTACCCACAGCTAGAAACCAAGGCTAAAGCAGTGGAATAGTCAGTGTTAGCTTACACGGACTGAGCAGAGAAACAGGAGTGAACCGAAACCAAAATCTCAACATGTAATATGCACGTTAGGACAAGCAGCCTATACTTACAGCCAGTATTACAAAGCTCTGGTGGCTGACATCTCAACACAAAGTTTGGAAGAATAGTTTACTTTAAAAATGAGGCATAAATATTGAGCTGCAAGTTGTTATAGCTGCAAGCTACAGGTACAGACTACTAGCTAGTTAAGTTAGTAAGCTAATGAATAGTTTGTATGCTACAGCAATCAAACTATGTAGCATGTGGGGAGGTAATATTAAGGTTCAAATCCATCACAAATAAAACTCTTTTGTTCAACATCACACTTAAAGCAAGTGAACAAAGTTTACTTAAGTTCAAAAATAAAAGTTTATGTTCTGTAGACATAATTATCTCCAATAAATTATGTAGTATTATAAAATAACAAAATTACTATATAAAGTGAAATCAGTCTTTTAGTGCTAAGGTTGTTAAAGGGGTGGCAAAATATTTGATTTCAATTGAGCTAGCTTTAGCCAGGGTGGCCTTGAACGGCTATTTCTATTTATTTACTAGAGCGCAATCTTGTGAATGAAATTGTTGGCAGATAATTTTATCAATTTTGTGTTGAAGTTACACGATAAAATAGCCCAGCATTGTAAAATGAGGTTATATGGTTCATAAGACGAATAAAGGGGAAATAATTACACACACAACACACACATTCAATCACTCACTAACCTAATATGCATATCTTATAACTGTGGGAGGACATTGGAATACCCAGTGAGGACCCATTCGCACACAGGTAGAACAAATGCTATTTTGCCAAAAATTATTCACTCATCTATGAAAATCATTAAATTCAGGTGTTCCAATCATTTTGATAGCCACAGTTGTATAAAATCAAGACCCTGGGCATGCAGACTGCTTCTACAAATAATTGTGAAAGAATGGGACACTCTCGAGAGCTATGATCGTGCATCCAGTTGTGAAATAATCTTGCTTCCACTGTCAACTGTTAGTGGTATTATAACAAATTGGAAACAATTGGGAATGGCAGCAACTATTAAAAATCAGAGAGACGGGTTCAGTGGATGTAGGACACAAAGTGGTTGCCAACCTTCTGCAATGTCAATCACTACTGACCTCCAAATTTATTTAGCCCTCAGATCAGCAGTGCATAGAGAGGTTCATGGAATGGGTTTCCATGGGGAAGAGCAGTTGCATCCATGCCATACATCACACAATGCACAATGCAAAGCATTGGATGCATCGGTGTAAGGCACTCCACCACTGTTTTCCTTAGCAGTGGAGACATATTCTTTGCAGTGACAAATCACTTTTTTTTCATAAGCATACCAAGACATTTTGGAACATGTTATGGTCCCAGTTTCATAGGAACAGTTTGTGAATGGTCCCTTCCCATTCCAATATGACTGCCCTCCAGTGCACAAAGAAAGGTACATAAAGACATGGATAAGGGAGTTTGGTGTAGAAGAACTTGACTGGCCTAAACAGAGTCCTGACCTCAACCTGACAGGACACTGCTGGGATGGATTAGAGTGGAGACCGCGAGCCAGGCGTTATTGTCTAACATTAGTGTTTAACCTCACAAATGCGCTACTAAACCCCACGGAAAGCCTTCACAGAAGAGTTAAAGCTGTTATAGCTAAAAAGGGTGGGCCGACATCAAAATAAACCCTATGGATTAAGAATGGGATTTCACTCAAGTTCATATGCGTGTGAAGGCAGTCAAGCAAATACTTCTGGCAATATAGTGTAAAAAACTCTACACAGATTGGCCCCTGCCAGCAGGTTCAAACCCCGAACCTCGACGCTGTTAGGCAACAGTGCTAAATACTGCATGATCACATCGGCTCAGTTAGTTATTCATCAAATGGTTTTAAAACTTGGCAAAAGGTAAGGAAATTTGTATTTGATTGATTATTCCTTTGTTGTAAAATCCTTCTTGGCAATTAATCTTATATGACTGGAAAGTCATTTCCAGTCATATAAGATTTTATTTCCCTCGTTTTATTTCCCCCTAAATAGTGCTACGTCAGGAAAACAGTCGTAGGCTGTGCTCATTAAAAACTTACCAAATCTTTTCTACCGATGCCCAAAAGCTAGAATGTTGTTTGGAGATTCTTGTACCCTAGGTGAAGACAATCAGGTCCCTGATTAGTGCAGCACCTGTGAGCATGGACCCTGTGAAATACCACGTTTGACTGAACAAGATCAGACCCGTCCCATAGGAAACCTCCACAAAAACTACATCCTCAACCCACAAATACATTTTTATATAAATGAAGAACATAAACAATTGACCAAACACAAATTTCCTTTCATTTCTGGTAACTTTAAATTTTAGCCGACATGTATAGTTTTGACTCTGTGTGGATTAGAGAAAATCCAAAATAATTTCAAACTTATACACCCCACTCTTGTTTTTTTAAGTTATTAAAGATGCTCTACAATCATTCCAGCCTGGAAAAGATCAATGCAAAGACATTAAAATCATAAAGTTATCATGACAATTATGCCCATGATGAGTGCAGGTAAACTTGTGACCAAAACTGTAAAAACATCACTATTGTGCATCCCCATGTGTAATGTCAGTAACTTTCATTGGACTGTACATACTTGCAACTTGCTCATGAGTAGCTCCTGAGGGTGTTTTACACTCCCTGGTGTCTCTTGGGCTGGGAGAAGTGCAAATTGACCTTGCATATCACTGTGCAGAGTGTAAGGTTACAGTGCACAGTGTCATTTGAGCGTGTACAAACAGACATGCATGGAATATGTGGAGGCAAATATACAGTAGGATGGAAAACTACTTTGCAAGATCTCAAAAAAGCACACCCCTGAGCACAAGTCTTCCCATCTTCATATTCATATAAATGTGTGTTTAATGTATGCACTTTGTTTTTCACCACCAGTTGCTAATGAACACATTTAAACCAGAGGTATAAATTTGACCAACAAGTGCTGTGCATGCACTGGCATCAAGCCACAGCGTGAGCATGCATGTCCAAGAGTGGCTGCTGACTGTGGTAGGGAAGTAGATTAAAATTCACAGTTTGTTTATCCTCTTTTGGCCTCTTGACCTTTCCTTTGACCCTGCAAAATCCACCATGTTTGTTTTGAATTGCTTCCATGGTTGTGAAGAAGAATGATTTACATTTAAATACCTACGTACCCATGCAATCCGCAGAGGACAAGCAACATTGTTTTTGAGGATAGGTAGCTAATCTACCTTACAGTGTTGCTTAGAGCTAAAACTATTAGTCAATAAATGGAATTTTAATCAATCAAAATTGAGAAAATGTTATTATCGCTGTTTTATTTTTAAATAAAATTACTCAGTAAAATCCTGTTTCCTGTTACCTTTAATGTGAAATTTTTATATATTTTTGAATTTGAGATAATGATCATCAGATTGATCGATGCATGGCATTCATACACACATGCACATCGAACAGCTGTCCCAGAAAAGCTGCTATGGATCTCTGTTGCACTCCTGCAGCCGCAGCCATCTCCTCCTCTCTGCCAAGGCTGTGCCCTCCCCGCCTTCTGGTGCAGAGGGTACGTGTCGGGGTTACTGCAGCGCCAAAAGAGACCTGCAGTGCCAGTAAACACACCACTCCCCCAGCACACATACACAGATTCAGTCAGCACACTGTTGCTTGTTCCCCTGCCTTAAACAACCCACAGTGCCAGCTGCAACCCCGCTGTCCACCAGCACGTGCCAGCTTGATGTCCAATAAGGGCCACGTTCAGCGTGTGTACGTGTGAGCAGACTTTATGTGTGTATGTGTGTTTAAAAGGACGAGGGGCTTAGCCTTAAATCCTGTCACCCAGCTGCCTCTACTGTCAGATGGTCCCAAAGACCCACATCAACAGATGTACAGAGCAGCTACAGCTAGCAGAGCAAACAGAAAAAATACCATCTCAGACTTAGTCAGTCTGCCTGTGTGTACAGAGGGAGTATGTGTCTATAAAAGAGTGTGCAACCTCCTCTAAATTAATGAAGCAAAGCAGTCATGACCTTTAATATTTGGTTGTTTATGTCCCTTGTGAATCCTTTCAGCCATTTTGAGCTGTCTGTAGTAGTACTACGTGTTTACAAATGCAGCACTGAAATGTCCTTGGCTGTTGTAGAGATCCACTTTTGGAATCTGGTGTCAGTTTCCTGATGCAGTCTGGGGTATGTGGGGGATATTGATGCCGACAGTCACAAAAGCAACTTGGCATCACACTCCTACTGCCTTGTACTAAGCAACAGCAATAAATAAATATTAGTACGCTTCCAGATTAGACTTAAAAATTTGATGTTGGCTTTAAAAGCAAAAACCAATTAAATGTAGGTCAAGCAAATAACATTTTACAGAGTATATTGTAAAACCTCTCAAATGGCAAATTTGTGATTCAAAATGTTGGACTATAAACACAACAGTCTTGATCGGACTAGACTAAAAGAAATGTAGTTTCCTGTTGACCTAACCTTGTCCCAGCTAGAACAAACCTACAGTAAGTGCATTTAAGTGGAGTGACAAATGCCACATGGCTAAACATTTTTACAGAAAGTGTGATGCTGTCACTGATCTCACAGTTCTTAGCTGTGAATCTTATGAGTTTGAAAAGGATCTAAGTACAAAAGTTTTTTTTTGTTTGTTTTTTGGTTAGGCTTCTGAGAAGGCCAGTGAAGTTCTTCTAAACCAAACTGTGTTTTCTGTCATATACAATAAAGAGGCAATCATGCTGCAGAAACCCAGTGCATTTTGTAGACATGGCCTAGCTGACCTAATGAAGTCCAAACTGAGCAGAATGGAGAAGAAAGGTGACTTTGAACATGGCATCGCTGTTTCCACCAGAAGGGCTGATCTCAGTATTTCAGAAACTGCACAGATTTTCCCACAAAACCATCTCAAGGGTTTGATGGACTACAGCAGCAAAAGGTTTCTGCTGTTATATTTGGATGGTAGGGTCAGAAGTTGGAATAAATAGCATTTAAGCATGGATCTATCCTGCCTTTTATCAATAGTTTAGGTCGGTTGTGGAGGTGGTTTAATGGAGTGGACGATATTGTCTTAGCACAATTTGGGCACCTTAGTACCTACTGAGCATTATTTACTGTTACAGCCTATCTTGGTGATGTTGATGATTATGTTCTTTCCTGTGGGATCACAGTTTACTCATCTTCTGATGGCTCCTTCCATCAGGATAAGGTCACAAAGTTCAAATCATCTCAAACTGATTTTTTGAACCAGTTTAGATTCATTGGACTCAAACTGCAGCCACTCTATGATTGGTGAAGGCGTCCACAGACACCAGATCTCAATCTAAGAGCACCTTTGGGATAAAGGAAAAATAAATGAAATATGGATTATTTTGAACTGTGAATTATCCAATGATACTCCACTAGAGCCCAAGGATAAAAATATGGAAGTGGAAAATACAATAACCCCCCTTAAAGGACCTCATACTGAACAGGAGGAGCATGACCATATTCAAACAAATTGCTTGTTTAGAGCACAAAGCAATAAATGCTGAGTCCAATTACTATAAGCAGAAGGAATTGCAGACAGTATTTCTGCAGAAATTAAACACCACGTCTGATATCAGTTACTCATGTGCACCAGATCTCTTTTACAGGATGTAATTATCCGAAGACCAGCCAAACCCTTCCTAAAATGATACAGTCATCTATATATTAATATATCCGTAAACATAATCAGCTGACTTCCCTTCTCCCACTATAACACCATCACTTGTAACGAAACTGTAAGCTGATCTGGCTTTTCCGACAAAGGAAGGTCCCATTAGCACCAGCTGGGGGTACCCATGGGAATGGGGAGGAAAAAAGTTGTCCCACCCACACCATACACCATAACATTACTCATGAAGCATTCACATCCTTATGTGGCCTGGACAATCACGCCAGTCTCCCATTGGCAGAGATGAGATCGGCCCAGAGCAGGAGACAAGATTCTATTGGTGTGGTGTGAGCATGAGTGATGACAGGATGGCGGGGAAGCTGGCGAGGTTATTGGATCAATCGATCCAGGTCCTTCTCAGACCACACAGATGAGGGCAAGGGCAAGTGCAGCAGGAATTCAGAAGAGAGCAGTTCTGAGGTAAATGCTAGCAATTACAGGTTGTATTGTATCGTCACAAAGACAAACACACATATACAGTTACTAAGCAGGAGTAAATTTACTGTGCAGCTTACTTTTACCCACTTTGTGCTTCTGTCTTTATCCTTGTGGACAAATAATGCAAAATCCCAGAGTAAACTGCCCCCAAAAGAACTACAACTATTTAATCATTGGCGAGCCAGAAAACGGACTTTGTTAGTGGTGTCAGTTGATCACTCTCTAATGCTACAGTCACACTAGAGCAAAACTAGCCACTAACCACCTCATTGAGATTAGGCTTTAAAAAACAAAAAGAACATTGGTGGATGCGACTAGATTTAACATTTTACTATTGGAGACAAATTGCAGATAGTTGTGGTGACCAGCTGGTCACCTAGAGGTTGAATGTGCAACCACATGTCTCAACTGGTAACCAGTTGTTTGTATTCCCATTTTTAGGTTTCTATTTTAAATCTGACTTTCTAGCTGGATTCTGAATGGAACTAGTTGAAGGGAATTTCTGTGTATATAGATGACTCCATCATATTTTTATGTTGTTGCGACCTTGCTTGACCTTTTGTTTTGAGGACAGCAATGGATTGTGTTTGCTGATCTGGTCCCTGTCTCTAAAATAACCATTTCAAGGGCTATGAGATCAGAAAGTTGCAGACATTTTCATTGTCTCCAACTGGCATTTTTCCTAGACTGACTGTAGTATAAGGCAACATTCATACTGCATTATGAATGTATGCAAATGAGATTTTTCTAATTAAAACAGTCTGGAAACATTAAGAAGATTTTTTCTTTAAACAGACAGATTCTGATTTGCCAATCATTAAATGTTGCTGCTCAATTTTCACGGAACGTGAACATTTTGGGGTGATTTTTGCACTGTAAACCAAATATTACAGACGTAATCACGGTGTGTCAAAACTGCTTTAATAAATAGGTAGGATGATTATTTAAAACAATGAAACACCCTTTTTGCTTTGTACAAAATTAACGCATGTCCCTTGTACAATAAAATGTATACAATATGCATATTCAGCTTTTAACACCAGCAGTGATGCATCTTTAATTCTTTATTTTGCTGTGTCCCATTTACAGAAATACAATGGCATTTTGAGACAATGACATGATATGAAAAGGGGTAAAACTGTTTAAACTGAGTTGGTAACTTAAAACACATTTGCATGATGGCAAAGAAAAATCTGCATCTGCAAACATTGTTCCCTTCATTAAAGCCTTTAAACCAAGCTAATGCTAATGCAAGATGTCCACATTTGACCTACTAACATCCACATTCAGAACACTCTAAACTCCCAAGAGTGGACTGATTTTTTTTTTTTTTTTTTTAAACCATCCATCTGTGCTTTATTTTTTAAATCTCCATAACAGTAAAGTGGCAGCAGTGTACTTTACTCAAGCGAATAAAGCACACCACAGTACACCACAAGATGTCTTAAAGAGTTACCTGCCTTAATAGCGGAACAACAAAAACAACAACAACAAAAAGGGAAAAAAAAAAAAAAAACCAAAAAAAAAAAAAAAAAAGAAAAAAAAAAAAAAAAACCCCCAATAACATAAGATGACATCTGATAACACAAACAATGCGTTACATTAAGGCACCCGAAATAAAAGGGTTTGTGATGGGTTTATAAGTGGTTTGGAAACTTGTTAAGGCTATAGTATTGGCAGCTTAAAAAG
>VUQR01022604.1:48967-63189 GCA_015108515.1 Hemichromis elongatus
GAGCAGGCGAACAACACAAGCCTCAGAAACTTTCACTAAGCTCATCAACAGAATCCATGCTTTTGGTTTTACATCTCCACCCTGCGTTATATTTCAAGATTATCTTTTAAAGGAGTCAGAAATGGAGCAGACAAAAGAACGGCGATCCATTATGAAGCTGGTCCCACATCATGCAGAGACAAGTGAACACATAAATATAAATCCTCTGACACAGAGACAAGCTGCCTAGAGGTCAGAGTGATAACTTCAGCCATTTGTACATACGGCATTTCTGGGATTGGACAGAAAATCTTACGTTCTGTTTATAGGAACCGAAAGTGTGCATAAACTCTGGTTTGCAACCCGCTGCCATTTAAGGTGCTGAAAAAGGGAGATGGAATTGGGCAACGGGGTTGGTGAAGTTTGTGGTCACACACAGTTTATTTTAAGAGTCCGGGCCAGACTTCTTTTTGTATTTGCACGTGTGTGGTCAGGGAATCACATCTGAAAGTAATAAATCTGCAGAACATCACTGTTAACTGCTTGTGCTGTCCCGAGCACAAAAGTCATTGTTAATACAGCAGGCGAGAGCACAAGCTTTAGCGCTTTTCATTGCATAATTTATTTTTGTAGTGTCTAGCGAGACTTTTTGGCGATCGCTTAGATCACCCGCATGTCCTCTTTGAATAAAAAGTGCCCAATTAAATGTAAATCGGCAACTGCGGACACTTTTTTTTTCTTTCTTTGTTATTCTCAACTCGTAACCATGTTGTCAAAAAAAATACTTGTCCTCAACTTTTATACCATTTTGATCAGAAACTTAAAAACTCAAAGTCAGTTTTAACTTAAAAACAAAAAGACTGAAGACAGAGGTTCTCATGACCAGCAATGATCCTCCACATGAAATCCAAGTCAGTCTGAAAGAAGGCTGTTTTTCACTCTCTGGGCAAGTTTAAGCGAAATTGCAAGATGCACCATTTCAAGTGGTCATAACAAACAGTCCTCTGGTACACAAGAAAAGTTGGCTCTGAAGAGAGAACTGGCAAAGTTTAAAACAGGTAAGGTTTTTACATTTTTTTGTTGTTTACCCCTTTTTTCTTTCACACCTCTAAGATTGTTTAGATGCGAGTTGGCCATTTTCTCTCACTTTAGAGATGTTAGCCTTCCTGTGAATATAATCTCACTAGATGGCATTCACCGTGTTGCGAGTAGTTTCATGTAGGATATTATCTTTCTGTTGCACTACATCCACCTGGGGTATCACTGCAGATGGAAGCAGGGATCTACCTGCTGGTGTCAGCGTGTAATGTTTAAAGTTTGTTTAGTTTATTATTAATCAGCAGCTGGTACCTCATGATCTCAATTAACTCTCAGATAATTAAATATATTGCTTGATCTCCATAACAACAGTCTTAAAAAAAGCATTTCCTGCCAGATCATAAAGATGTTTAGTAACCATTTAGGATCCAATGAATATTATGGCAGTCTATACAAATATGAGATATTTCACACTGGCTCTAAGTGCTGGGACCCACTGCTTGACTTACTAACAGTGACATTCGCTATCACACTAGTAAGTGTGCCTAAATATAAAAAGATAAAGCTCCTTTATGCTTGGCCCCCGAAAGTAAATTCTATGAGGTAAACGCATGCAAAATTCACCAAACACTATTAATGTAAGCACGTCTACTACCACCAAAGTAAATGCATCATATTTGTCCCCTTTAACCTTTCTGTACCCATTTCCTCTGAAGACATGAAACACCGAGGCAAACATGACATTACAAAATCAAATGCTTACTGGACTAATCAGAGATATATAATGCTGGAGGCATTGTAGTTTTGGCACTGCGGGGTAGGAATGTACACTCTGCAATAGCAGGCATTAGAGCTTTGTAGTATGCAGGCAGAAATCCAGGGTCTCCTCATTCAGAGAGGCTCATATTTATAGTAGAGATGCTAAATCAGGATTGGCTCCTGACCAGCAATGTCCTCCATTCAGGGCCCAAGAGATGCAGCCGAGTGTCGGTTTCCTCACTGCTAACCTACATTCAAACACTCGCTTCATACATGAAAGGCTGCAGCAGCGACACCAATATGTGGCATCTTCATGAAATGCAGGGTTGGAGGCTGACAACACTGCACAGCTTTTTGGCAGATCACAGTAGAGATTTGGGACGTAAAGTAGTTTAATGATCTGCTGTTTAATGATCAGTTATTGCTATTTGGGTGTCTTTATAGTTCCGGGCAATTTAGGTCTTAAAGGCTATCCTCAACACAGCACAGCATATTATCACCTACTGTAGTTTCTAGTCCATCTTAATGACACTCTCATGCTAATTCATGAGCAGATTTGCTTCACAACGTGTTTTGTAGCATCCAACTTCACAGGAAACCATTTCCCCAGCAGTGCCGGTACAATTGCACATCATTAGTTGCTGAGATGGCATTTTGTTAATGTTCTACGTTTACACAAGATCTGAAGACCTGTGAAACAAATGGATCACCTTTTACAGTCACAATACCAGGTTATAATAACAGATATCATCTCTTTATCTATACATGCAT
This sequence comes from Hemichromis elongatus, assembly GCA_015108515.1. Taxonomy (NCBI): domain Eukaryota; kingdom Metazoa; phylum Chordata; class Actinopteri; order Cichliformes; family Cichlidae; genus Hemichromis; species Hemichromis elongatus. The sequence goes on from VUQR01022604.1 coordinate 51,515, forward strand.
AAAACCACAAAGCATTAGGAGCCTCAGACAGCCACAGTGTGATGACTGAGGATCAACTCAAGCTGAAGGTCAGTCTCTTAGAGCTCCAAGAGAAGACCCTGACACTTAAGTGGACATAACATACAAACTCCACAGGTCCTGGCCCTATAAGCCAGGGCTACCTAACTTGAGTTCTTGAGTGCTTAGAGCAGGGGTGGGGAACTCCAGGCCTCAAGGGCCGATGTCCTGCAGGTTTTAGATCTCACCCTGGGTCATCACACCCGAATCAAATGATTTCAGTACCAGGCCTCTGGATAACTAAAAGACATGTTCAGGAGGTAATTTAGCCATTTAAATCAGCTGTGTTGGATTAAGGGTACATCTAAAACCTGCAGGACACCAGCCCTCAAGGACCGGAGTTCCCCCACCCCTAACCACTAAAGAGCTCAAGTTAAGGCAGTGTGTGAAACTTCTGGTTTCAAATAATCATTAATACTAATACTAATTAACAAGGTCTTGTTGAATCAAACTTTCAAAAAGTGAAATGTCTGTGAAAAACGCAACCGTGCCTTGGTAAGACCAACATGTCCAGAAAAGTGAAAAGCTGTAAAGCACTTTACACAAATCATAAATCCTGCATGATATTGGTTTATGGAATTACAACAAAAACAAGTTTCTCCTCTCCTATTTTAGATCTCAGGGTATAATAAAAGGTTAGTTAGTATCTTGCAGCAATAAATAAATAAATAAATGAAGCCTGCTGCTCCGTTATGTATTGCTCTTGCATCAGTAGTTGTTCACTGGTGGAACGTGGGTAACATGAGACTCACCTCACACAGCTGTCCAGTGAACTCCGGTGGGCAATCGCACACAAAGCTGTCCAACACAGCGTGGCAAGTTGCTCCATTCTTGCACTGACCATGGCAGCTACTAGTACCTGAAGAGACAGACAACAAGAATGACCAAGTTTCCTAAAAACATAAATTGTAAAAATGCTACTCCACTAAGAGGGTAAAAATCTGCACTATCAGATGTGCACAGATTAAGTAAAAGTTTGGAAAAGAAAAAAAGAACTAGTGAAGTGAAATGGGTGCCAGACAGACTCTTATGTAACTGGGCATGCATAACACAGCTGGAGTTTCGGTTTGCGAGACGAGAAAGGAACACGTTGCCACACGTGTGGAAAAGTAAGTGGTGCCAAAGTACACCTAAGCTGTGCATCCAGAAAGTGAGGAGGAGGCATCCGAGAGTAGCCAGAAGAAGAGTTATCGATTTAGGGGTGACTTTGAAGGGAGAAATACTGACTGATGTCACAGTTTTGTCCAGACCATCCCCGAAAACAGCTGCAGTGATATCCGCCAATCAAATTTTTGCAAGAGTAAGCGTTGACACAGGGCTGTCTTGCACACTCATTTGCATCTGTGAAGGCAGGAGTTAGGAGTCCATCAATTGAATGAAACCAGAAAGGGGACAAGAAGACAGGAAAGAGAGCAGTAACCCAGCTTTGAAGGCCTGCTGGCACCTGCGCTCTCATATAATCAAACATTGGAGTCAAAAACTTAAAAGTTCAAGTGGATAAAGAGTTAATCAAAGAATGGCTTAAATGATAAGGATTTTTGGTCAACTTCTGAGTTACCCATCTTTATAAAAGTCTAATATTTAATGGCTTGAGTGCCTTAACTCTTAAGCTTTTGTCCAGTTGGTGTCAACTGAGTACCGTTATAAAATTACCTGCCCATTATTGGGATTCAAAAACACAAAAATCTGATATTCATTTCTTAAAATCAAACTAAAATTTAAAATATTGCTGGTTTGATCATAGATTTGAGATCAGGTGGAGCGGTCTCAAATGCTCGCTTCTGTTCCCAGAGAGCTCTCTCCATTTTCAAAGCTATAGTCGTCAGACCGAAATGACGCACGCTCGGGCAACAACACCTCAGGCACTGTATCAGACTTCACACAGCTTTTAGCGCCACAAAAAGCTTTATTCAAGCCTTTGCTCCGCAATACATGGAAACAAACTTTAAAGAGCAAGAGTGACGAGCTAGTTTCATGATCTCAATTTCAAATTCAGTGTAAAGGATTAAAACTGTAGTCCTCATTCTGTGAAAGCTCACCAGAATTTAATATTTAGTACCGAGCTATTATGTGGTGCACTGAGTCGATGCCATTTTAGGAAAATATTCCCCCTTTGCATCACAGGGTTTTTATCCCTGTTTAACTGTAATTAAGACTTAGGTAAAGTTTATATTAGAACCTCAATGTTTCTAGAATATATTTTGTACGCTATATAGACAACCTCACAGTAATTCTATACACCACTTTGACCTGTTCAATAAAGATTAACAGTTTCAGCCATATCCACCACCTGCAGGTATCAAAAGGGTGGAGGGTGTTTGGGGAGGAGAGGGCAGTCCGCAGGGAGTCCTGCTACACTCCTCTCACACACCTGTCTTCTCTATGAAACCCAAAACCCTACACATGCACCAATCGCCAGGTAAGATGGGAGGCCTATAGCTACCTGTAAACTGAGACCCGAGCTGGTAAAACGACACTGAACTCTTGGGATCTCTTTCCTGCCTTTACCCCCACACAAGCAACCCAACTTTGTTTACCGGTTGTAATCCATTTCCTGACTTTATGCTGGTCACGTCCGCTCATCAGGGAGGGGGTTATACACAAACGAATGCCACAGAGAGTGGCCAACAAACAGCCGGATATAGGCTTTGGTAACTCATAAAATCATTGAGAAAAGGGTGGTCGTGCTGTGGGAAGCTGCCAGCTCATCCAGGATACCGACATCCTATATTGTGGCTTTGTGACTTAGCAGTTTCATTCCAAAATGATGAGCAATACTATGCCTGCATGTCAAAGGCCAATTATTTATTTTAGGAAAAGGAACAAACAGGAAAAGGGCAGAAAAACATCTTTCACAGCTGAAATACACAAAACACTCTTATATGCGCATGTACACAAAACTCACCTATCTGGCAGGTCTTTCCTTCCCACTGAGGGGGGCACACACACTCAAATCCATCCTTCAGGTTAATGCAAGTTCCACCATGAGAACATGGACTGGAAGCACAGTCATCCAAATCTGAGGAAAATACTCAGGTAAGATACTGACTAATCAAAAAGCTGATTTCCATGGCTGAAAATTACTTTCATCAAGTATAAATAAAAAAGGGGTGTATGAAAAGAAATGAAGCCACTCACTGACACAGGTTGGACTATCCCAGCCTGGGGGACACTGGCATTTAAACCCTCCTGGAACTTCGTGGCATGTACCACCATTTGCACAAGGACTGGAAACACAGGCGTGCTCAGCTGAAGAAGCAATAGCAGTAAGGAAGTAGGGCAGAAATTAATTTCATATGAGACATTTTTGGGTATTTTTTTCCTTTTTTTAAAGTTGTATTATTAAAAAAAACTATTCAAAATACAGTTCACCATTATCTTGCTGGATGCTTTCCCTACAAACTGTAAATAAGTTCACAGGAAAAGGTGCCATGTATTTCTAACTAGCAAAACAAAGGCCAGTAACGCTGAGAGAAGAGGAGGCGGCAGTGGGCGGGGGGGGGCAGTAAATATGCTGTACGTGGAAGGCCCACCTCCAGGGAGTGGATTCTCTCTCACCTATCTCACAGTTCTTTCCAGAGAAGCCCTCTGGACAGGCACAGTGGTACTCGTCTCGGGTGTTCATACAGGTTCCTCCGTTAACACAAGGCTGATGGCGACCGCAGTAATTCAGATCTGGAGTAAAAACAGCAGGCAGTGAAATAAAATAAAAACTCAAAGTTGCAAAGAATGAAGCACAGGTAATGTATAGATGAATGAACCTGTGTACTTTTTTCACTTTACACTGCCAAATATGAGTTAATGTAGGTTAAAAATTATGTTTTTAACAAAACTGTTCCTGGTTGAACTGAATAACAGGATTTTATCTGTACGGCTATATTCTGAAGACACAATACTAATAATTCTCTTAAACAATTGGAGCAGAGAGCTCCCAGAAAGCTCGTCAGAGTCCTCAGTTAGCAAGGAGCACCAGCTGTCCACTTTGACAGGAAGCACAGTGTTTTCTCAACCCCTCTGCTGCACTGCATTAAAATCAATTTTACTGTATTTAGACCACTAGCTTTGTAGACTTAGTCTGCTTATCTGTACAAATACAGATTTTCATGATTATATTCTCCGTTTCATTATTTTAAAGCTCCCAAAAATAAACTAATTGATCGCTGCACACTAGCCTTAGGCTAAAAGCCAGGTAACCCTAAAGGCTGGTAAATAAATGAGCAGGGGGATCAGTCTCCACTGGGGATCTTAGGGCCCATTCTCATCCCCTGAAGAGCCCTGTGTCACGAAGGGATGTGGGGGGGGTGGAGATCGGGTGTCCCTGCTGCCGCTCGGCTCACATAAGCAGTAAAACTATCCAGCTGCCGGTCTCCACTCAGAGAAAATGAGCAGTAAATATAATTCAGACCTCATGTAAACAGTGCAATTCTGCAATAACCGAATAACTATAACAACATGAACATAAATGTAACTCCTCAGTGTTAATGGGTCAAAACGGGAGGAGAGAATAACATTTTTTAACTGTAATTTTTCAGTTGTGGCCTTTCTTGACATTTGAGCACTGATTCTTTTGTGTTTCGTTGATACATTCTGGGGGGCAGTCGGAGAGAGCCTGCCTCTGTGCAAATCCATTTAATTCGTCTTATAAATAAATGTGCTGATGTTGAATCACTCATGTTCTTGCACCATAACATATACAAACCATCTTCCAGAAAACGCTAGCATTTGACCAAGGATTCAAACAAAAGACCTTCAGGTTTCGTCATACCAAAGTTACCCACTAATTATTTCTAGCTGCTCACCCTAACATTTCAATCTAGAACTGACTCTGCAACTAAATGCTCAATAAAATGTTTTCTCAAGTTAATGACAGAGCATTAATACTATTTTACACTGTTGCCCCCTCCCTCCCTCAATTCCGGTCTGAGAAGCTTGCTCATCTATTACTGATGAAATCCAAGAAACTGTATCTGGAGGGGGAGCAGAGGAACAACAACAACTCAGCCTGCCTGGTGTTGTGAGTCCCTGTGAATACATTTTGTAAAAAAAATAAAATAAAATAAAAACAAAAACACCATTTCCTCCATACCCTTATTGCACATCAGACCGCCCCAGTTCTTCTTGCAGTTGCACTGCCAGGGGGCGTCACATGTCCCGTGGACACAACCAGGATGAAGCTCACATTCATCACAAAACTGGCCCTTCCAGCCATATCTGCACCTGCTAAACAAAAACACAACCATGGAAATTTTTCTATTAACAGCTTCTAGAAAAAATCTTTGGTTTCATTAGGTCTTGTGTTTATTATAGTCGGTCACTCCTACATGATCATTATCCAAAATACTGATAAAAGAAAATGAATGTGATGTCCAAGAAAACTGCCTTTGTCTTGACTGGTATATATACATATATATATAGTGGAATCCCCATCTGTCATGAATCGATCATATTTTCAAAATATTTACATAAAATATTCTGCATCAAATGATATGGTTTTATGCTGGATTATAAATCATCAAAGCCAATTAGAACCTGTTAAGGAGAACAATTCTTCAAGATATCCATTAGGCTGTGAGCTGCTGTAGCTACTAATGATGAACAAGTGACAGTCATGAAGCTTAAGCAAGCCTGTGGAAACAAACCTAATATTGTACCTGCTCTAGTGTCAACACATCCCAGGGGCTTTAGTGGAGGGTGCCATTCCTGGTCAGCAGGGGTTAAGAATACTTACAGTAGCTACTGCGCATTGGGTTAGAGTATGCGGGTGAGGCAGATTTGGGGGCTACAAGGGTGACGTGATGTTTCTGAGAGTGAGTGGCTGGAGGTGATTGTGTGTATACAGTGCTTATGCGCAGCAGTGTGAAGCGTCAAGACTGTACTTGGCTATTCCAAGGCTGAAATGTTGTCACGGCAGCTGTCTTGTCAATTGACTGCTATTTTGAGCCCCTTGCAGACGGCACCGCTGCCTCTGCTGCTTTCAGCACCCCCCTCCAACGCCCTCGTCTAGCTAGTCTCAGACTGTGGGGTAGAGGGGTATCAGGGCACCTGGCATGCTTCTTCCACTGTATTTAATTACCATCAGAGTGTTTGACAGCAATCTGGCAATAACACTAAAAAGAACACGGAGACTGCTTTAAGGTAAAGAGTCATTCTGTAATTTGTGCTTATTGATATAATGAATCACAAATCTGAAACTTGTGAAACTTGGCAAAAGTCCATATAGAAGGGTTACAATTAATATCTAAGGAGTTCTTAGAAACACTGCAGTGAACCTCTTAAATATGTCAGAACAAGCCTAATGCGGGCGAATAAAAAGCCTCAATGCTGCAGTGTAACAACAGGCACGTACTAGCCTTTGTGTTTCTCAAAAGCCTGTGGCAGACGAGGCAAAGCCCATAAAACCTTGATGAAATAAAGGGAATAAAGGGAGATGGCAAGGGATTTGATGCAAGCTTTCTGTGACCTGAGGCATCATTAAATTCATGCCGCTGCAGGAAGTCTCTTTACTGCTGCTCTTCCATTGATGTCACGTTTCCTGTTGACTGCAACTTGACATTTCGTATGATTAAGAAGAATGCGCTAACTAGAACAAGGACGGCACAAGAAAACACCATTCCCTCATTCCTCAGCTTTTGGCCAACTCTTTCTTAACACATGGAGGCAAGCGTTTCTTTCCATTCAGCAGGTGAAAGACGGGGGTGTAGAAATGACGACGGGATGTACCACATCCTGGAAATGTGGACTCACTGGGGCATCCAACATCACTTTATCTAATTGTCGTTTCCACTTTGGGAAATGTACATAACACGGCGGGATATTCATTTCCGCTCCTGCCCCTTGCCCTTCGAGGAGGACTGCAATGCGGATGGGGAGTGCATCTGACAATTCCCAGCACGTTTTGCACTGGTCAAATTCACACACCAAAACGAGTCCTTTTCTTCAGTCCGAGCTGCAGAAGCTTGATGAGGCGCTTGGTATTCTAAGGAGGATTTCGGATGGCTAAAAATACAAGAAGGCTGGTACGGTATTGCCCTTTTCTTCTGAACCGAGGTGGAGATGCCCACAAGGGAGGGAAAGGCTGACACACACACACACACACACACACACACACACACACACACACACACACACACACAAATACCACAGGCTTCGACAAGTGAAGGTGCCTCTGCTTTAAGTCTAAAATCCAGCCTTTCCACCCCCACAGATTTAGCTCCTCGGCTGCATTTTCAAGAAACACGACTGCAATTCTTTATGTTTAAAAGAAACCAACATTACAACTTAAAAAAAAAAAATGCAATAAGACAGCGATCTAACAACAAAGGACATGTGATACATTTTGAAAATTACGGCACCAGAAACGGACAAAGATTCTGCATTTACGAGTCACACTTTTGCATATAAAATTTAAATATTCCAAATGATCTTACTTGCATTCGCCTGGGACACTGCATGAGCCATGTAACAGGTTGCAACCTTGCTTGCAGATAGCTAAGACAGAAAAAGAGAAATAAAATGTGTTTATTTTAAATGCATTTCTTCCCAACCCAAGCAACCCAGGTAATTAAAGAAGTTTAGGAAAGGGGGCACCGAGACAGAACGTGGGCGGAGGAGACGCTGGTTTGTTTGGCTTCATCCTAACAAGTGCAACAAGACGTGAGAATTCATGGCACCCTAACGAGGATTGGGGGCAAAGACTAGACAACTTTATGGCCTACATAAAACACCACCCTGTTTGGGGAAAAAAAAAACAAACAAAAAAAAAAAGCCAGGCCTTCTGCGCTCCCCTCCCCTTTTTCACCCTTCATCTTCTAAGGTCAGTTGGATGATTTATTGAGGGCCCCCCACTCTCTCCAACACCACCCACAGCATGACCTCAACACTGCTACACTAGAATAATGACCTGACCAAAAATTATACATTTATTTATGCATGCTGCACATTTGTGCCATCGTAATTATAACCCTGATTAAAAATTTCAATCCAAACTTAATAGAAGCTGTTTAAAATAGATCTCACTAAATAGATCTCAAAAAGCACATTTTTTATTTTTTTTTTTATTTTTTAAAGACATATTCTAAGATGCTAGGAGCTCACCTATTGTGCAGTCGTGGCCCATCCAACCATCCAGGCACACACGGGCGCCGGAAGGTCCACAGCGATAGTGGCCAAAGTAGTCGTCACGAGGAGAACACTGCACGTTGCACGTGCTGGTGTAGTAGTTTTCATCACACTTCACCCGGATTCGATAGGTGATGCGAGCCACGGGCCCATCGTGCATGATGATCTCCCAGGGGTCCCCAGGGTTGATCATGCCAGTGTGGACGCTTCGCTCAATCAGCAGGTCCTCCTCAGCTGAAACAAAACGGGGTGAATATCAGTTAGTGTGATTCAGATTCACTTCCTTCTCAAGTCAATCTGACACTGGATCAGATATTAATCCACTCTAAAAGCTAGATCCATTAGGTAGCCTGACAAAACACTCATCTATAGGGCAGTTTAGTTTTTTGACTTGATCACTGTGGTCAAGTGTAAAGCTCAGATGGCGGCATTTCATTATTGCCTTTCTCTTGTCATATTCGACACTTGCTTTATTGTACTTGTGTTAAAAAGGGTTGGTATAAACCGAATTAATACTTCACTTTCACACCTGATGTTGCACCTGTGCCATGTAAAGAATCACTCCCAGTCTTTTCCTCAAAGTGAGCACTACAGCTTCTTAGTAGTCCCCACACGAGCACAACTACAGTCACTCATTTTTAATTTTTAGGCAATCCCAGACTTCAGTGCATTTTACCATTTTAATGAAGCACCGTAATTCTCCATATTTTTATTCTCAACTCTTAAGGTAATTTGTGTAACTCAGTTCATAATAATCCTCATAGTTCGAAGTGAAGTGGATAGTTCTCCCCGTTTATGAAACCAAGACATTTTAACATCTCTCCTTTTAACCCAGCTTTCTTCTGTTTGGCTGCCTCATTGGAAATCGATGGTCTGACAAGCACGTGAGGGAGCCCTTTGTATTCTCAAAAGACATCCTCTATATCCTTAATAGTAATCTCAGGCACATACTTCTAGTGGTGAGCACAGAGGGTACGGTGGGGGGAGAGATCTATTGAACATATCTATTGATATTGAGCATTTACAGAGATATTAAAGTCTGAATGTTTGTGAACAGGGGGTGTCTGCACATATGGTAGACTCCTCATTAAAGCCAGATTTATAATGATCGACTAGTTTAACAGACAAGATGCAGAAAGGCGTAAAAGATCCAATTTCAGACGCTTGGACCAAATAAATAAAGCACACATGCTATGCATAACCAACAAGTACCCAGGCTGAGCTTTTCACACTTTCCCCCCTCCCCCCCATTGCACGCTTCTTTCCGTCTGTTGCGTACCAATCCACAGCATCCAACAGTGTTAACAGTAGACTTTATATGGAACCCTAATTAAGTGTAAATGGGCCAGTTACTGTTGTATGAACAGGTAAATTAACTATAACAGTATAACAGCCAGCACCTACTGGACATTTAAAACTTGCTTTCACCTGCTGTAAAGTTGGGAACTTTAATATGGAAGTCTCTTGGACCTGACTCGCATTTCTCAGATAACTCAGGAAGTGATCTGAGAAACTGCAGTTTGTGGCACTTTCTGGTGGCTTCACGTTTCAGCATCAGAGGTCACTGCTTTCTGTAAATAAGCTTCCACTTGCCATTATCAACTTCAAAGCTAATGAAGATCAATAATATGTACAAATTGTCACTGTCCTCAAGCACTTAAACACTATCTAAGAAGTGCAACTGTTATGCAGAAGTGTCTCTCTTTACTAAGTTGTTTAAAGGATGAAGTATACTTGGATCAGGATGAGTAAAAACTATTTTATTTGAAACAATTTGAAAATCGAACGCCGATGTGGAACCATTCATCCATTCGTACAGTCACACTCAATTGTACCCACTGAATTTTAAGTGCGCTCTTGAAATTCATTGTCAATTATCTGGCAACAGCTCACTTCATCTGTGAGCTTTAAACGAGCACCACCATGGAGCATCTGTGCAACATTTAAAGCCAATCACAGTCTAGCATTCAAACACAGTCTGCTTCTGAGGGGCAGAACGAAATAACAGGCAATCTTTCCACAGTGGAGTCAAAGCTGGAAAACAATCTCTGTGGAAATACGGAGGCCTGCGACTTCCTCAATGGCTTTGGGCTCAATGCTCCAAAGACATTTTAAAGCAGGAACACACACACGCACACACAAACACACATTCCTCTGCAGGGGTCTGACAATGTCAGACAAAATTAAGCAACAATAACAGAAATAACCCTCGGTGGTTGCCAGATAAAGAACAATGGGCTCGGGGCCCAAGCCGGTCTCTGCTACTAAGTGTCTAAACACTGAGCCCGGCCACCCAGTCCAGTCCACTTCCTGCTCGATAAACACAAGGAAAACAGCCGGCGGCCTTTCCTGAGGACACAGGGGGAAGGGAAGAGGGGTGCTACGGCGGACATGACGCTGGAGGAGAGGAATCTCACCGACATCCTCGACACGCTGGTAGGCTCTTACGTAGGACCAGACATGACCCTGTTGCTGACTCAGGCCAGACAAGTTCAACTTAATGTCTCACAGACTGAGAATTTCATGTATTCAATTCATCTTTAACACATCTTTGTGCATGAAAACAAAACAACCATGAATGAAAAAAAAAAAAAATAGAAATAATAATCACCCGAGCGGTCGATCCCCGTAATTATTTTTTCCCTTCTTTACAACACTTGCCCGATGGCAGTGTAAAAACCTACTACATGTTTACCTTCACCTTCTACGGAAGAGGATTAGGGCCACTTGAAAAAAAGAAAAAGAATTCTGAGATTAAAGTCAGAATTCTGAGATTAAAGTCAGAATTCTGAGATTAAAGTCAGAATTCTGAGATTAAAGTCAGAATTCTGAGAAAAAAGTCAGAATTCTGAGATTAAAGTCAGAATTCTGAGATTAAAGTCAGAATTCTGAGATTAAAGTCAGAATTCTGAGAAAAAAGTCAGAATTCTGAGATTAAAGTCAGAATTCTGAGATTAAAGTCAGAATTCTGAGTTCATGGTGTAGGGGGCATGGAGGCAAGAACAAACTGTTGTAACTGTTATAACTGATGAGACTAAGTAGGCCACAATAACCAGTAGCAATAAACAACAATATAAAGAAAAAGAAACCCTTATAACTATATTCAAAACAGGTTGAACATGGTCCCTACATTAAAGTCCATATTTCTCAGGCACAGGGACGTAAGGAGGCTGGTAGTATTACTGCCAGTGGAGGAGCAAGATGGACTTTGTTCGTCCCCCCGTGTGCCTGAGAAATATGGACTTTAATGTAGGGACCATGTTCAACCTGTTTTGAATATAGTTATAAGGGTTTCTTTTTCTTTATATTGTTGTTTATTGCTACTGGTTATTGTGGCCTACTTAGTCTGGCACGTAGCCCAAGTGGGAGGTGTGTGGTTTTTCCCATATTTGTAACCTGCCAATTTGTTTTGTTGTGATTTATCATCATCCAGACCCGCATTTGCCTGTAGGGACCATGTTCAACCTGCTTTGAATATAGATATAAGGGTTTCTTTTTCT
>VUQR01022609.1:0-10915 GCA_015108515.1 Hemichromis elongatus
AATCACATGATAGGGTGAGGCCAGGTTTCACAATGAGTTCACCTGAAACCATGGCTGATTGAGACCCACACCCGTTTTCACACCTCGTGTGATTAGGTAGAGGATCAGTAGGGGGCCCATTGTCCCTCTATGAGGGACACTCCCACAAGGCTTAAATATGGGACTCTCCACCATTTGACCCTAGAACTGAAGAAGCTTCTCGGATGAGAGGTGAAACGTCTTCAAGCAACCTAAAGAAGTCCAGACGCCTTTTCCTTACAGCTCCTTAGACTACGATGACCTGGATGACTGAGAACCTTCACAGACATGAATGTAATTGCTTACTCAATCATTTAGCCATGCTTTTTAGTGTAGTTTATTAACCGATCTTTCACTGTGTGTGAAAAATTGGAGTCTGCAAAACCCCCAATAGGCCTTAGGACAGCGGTGTAATAAAAGAAATCTATTGAATTGAATTGAGATATGCTGGAGCACTGGGGAATTGAGGACATCATAAGAACGCAGCATTTTACTTCTGCCCTGAAAAACTGAGACCACAAAAAGAGGTTTGACCAGATAACAAGATGGCATTCCACAGGCACCTTTACACCTGGTTAGGTTAGGGTTAGAGGCACTGTGAGGGACTTGACCCATGTATGATGGTTGTGTAATGCCCACGGGAGACTCACAAATATGGTATAAAAACAGTGGCTCATCACGGTTGAAAAAGGCTAATATAATCAAACTGGGCCCCAAATTAATTGAATAAATGAAATACATTTTTTTCTTTTTTTGCTGAATACACCAATTGCACTTAGCCACACATGCTATTGCACATCCAGTTGTACTTGAGGTATAATTAATTTGATTATTTCCACCTGTGCTTTTCTTGCTGTGACAAGTTAAAATGTTTACTAAAGGCAAAGCTTCACTTCAACGAGTCAAATCCTCATTCTGAGCCCAGCTGCCTGTAAAGTTTGAGGACAACTTCACTTTCAGTATGTTTCCTGCTCAATAATTGGGAGTGAACAAGATGTTATGCTCTATAAATGTGTAAGTAATAAATGAGCAATTTTTCCCAGGTTGTGTAAGTGCTGCCCTGAGATAAGCAATGACTATTTCCTTTTTAATTTGGTGCTTATTAACGGCTAATTAGCTCAGTGGGTGATACAGTTGGTTTTTGTGTATATGGTATTGTAGTCAGTGGATTACAAGTTAAGCTTGGAACTATTGCAGTGGAATTGAAGGATGATTTATTGTTAGTTGACTTTCCTGTCAAGTATCTTTATTTGCATTGCAGTTTACTGTCTTTTTCTAGCTAATAGTTGACACTGGTTAGCTAGGGCAAACGCGATCAGAGGCTTTATTTAGGGTGTTGCTCATTGTATAGTGGCAATTTACATTGAAAAGAAAAAATAAAGGAGCTCTTCAACCTTTAAAAGTAGGTTTGACCTGAGTACTGTAAATTGCAGGTGTGCTAATTTAACAGCTTGCAATAATGTAGCGTGTTAGGTTCTATATAAACAGAATCTATTATTTTTCTACACTCCTTGAGTAGGATGTATTTAAAAGACAAAAATGGTTTACTGACAGTTTGTGATCATTTAAAGTGCTGAAAAAGATATTTGTGTTGTCTCATCCTACTATAGTACAGTTTACAATATAACATAACGAGATCTCTCTGTGTGTTTTTTTTTCTTTATCTGCCAACACCACCAGCAGTTGATCTTAGGCCGTTAAAGGTTCTTATCTATACCAGATATATGTATCACATATTCTAGCATTTATAAACCTGTAACACACAGTGTTGCATAACATCAAATTTATATTTACAAAACTGAGGTTATGCATGATATATGAAAACCCCAATAAGGTTTCTTGGCAGTCACCTAGCAACAGGCTACAATGGTCTGTTTTTAACCTTTATACACCTAGAGTACTATATGACAATATATGATCCTGCTGTTTTAATTTCACAACAGCAATAACTCATTTATAGCTACAAGAACTATACATGCCTGGAAACCACATAATTGTGGCCTGAGATTTTTACTTTTTTGTGTGTGTGATTAAGTAAGTCACTTTACCAAGAGCATAAGCAGGAAAACCAGTACTGTTTGGGCTTGTACTAGTCTACCAAAATCACCACAGTATGTTAACCTTTTCAGCTGAATCTGTTTTGGAAAAGAAGCTTTGAGTCACCAAGTAAAGTGAGTAGTTTCTGGTTAAATATCTCCAAACTTCTTCATGCACGCCTGTATTTGTTGTACACTGCTCAAGCCTATTTCACAATAACAGCAAGATTTCTCTTTTAATAAGCTAACAAGATTTTGTCATTAAATGTGTATTTTGTTTTAGTATTGTGAAGAAACATTGAGGCCTGAGGGGGGGAAACATATCTGAGCTGTGCAGAGTGAGCTGAGCAGAAAGCTTCTTTTCATTATTGTCAACAAGAGGATGTCTCACTGGAAGCATCCAAAACAAGCTATGCAAGTTTGTACCCACCTTCACATGGTACAGTCACACACATACTACACACACACACACACACACTGGTTGCATAAAAGGTTAATTAATTTTACACTAAGGATTTTTATCATCTCTTGCCTCTGACTAGCACTGCTATTATGGTGCAAATCATAATCAATCCCGGATCAATTAAGCAGTAATTGCTGAGTCAATGGGGGAGGCTGGTTAAATATTGATAAGTGTCTAAAAGGGCCATCAGCTCTATTGACAGCTCAGGGAGACATACAGCACTGGTTTAGCTAAGGTGGGAGGGGGGGAGTGATGGAGAGAGATGGCTTATGGGCTCGAGTCTTATTCTCTACTGAAGCTGGCCACTGTGGTAATCCATGCAAACCCATTTTTTGCTGTAAGCTCTGTTCATAAATTTTATATTATTTTTGGAAGTTTCTGCTCTACAGTCGTGAAACTATAAAGACCCTAACCTAACCTCCATCAGAGGAAACCTCAGCCTGTAGTGCCAGGTGACACAGCGTTTAAAAACACAGCTAATCCCAATGTTATTTTTATGAAGCTATTTTTTCGAGCTTGTTTAATTTCTGTACATTAATTTCTGTACATTCTGTACTAGTAGTTCAAAGACATAGATATTTCAAGAGCAAATTGTACAATAACAAGATAAGTTTGCATGTTTTCACTGTGTTTGCATGTGTTCTTCCTGGGTTTCTGGCTTCTTTCTACAGTCCAAAGACATGTAACATGAATTGGTGATTCTAAATTGCAAATATGTGTGAATGTGAGTGTGGATAGTCCTGCACCTCTGCAACAAATCTGTTAAAGTGACTATGGTAGCTGGGAAAGACCCCAGCTAGGTCTTCAGAACTGCCTTAATTATTATAAAAACATAATACTTCTAGCCAATAATTGTTGAAAACATTTCTCTGAGATTTCTGTCCACATTGATACATTGAGTTGCTGCAAATTTTTCAGGTGCACGTTCATGATGCAAATATCCCATTCCATCCCATCTGAAAGGTGCTCTGTTGGATTTAGATCTGGTAACTGTGTCGACTATTTCAGTAGACTGAACTCACCGTTTGTTCGAGAAATTAATTTGAGATAATTTTTTTGCTTCGTGACATAGCATGTTATCCATCAGATAGCACGTTGTTAGCATAATCACCAGTGACTGTAGAAAACAGTATTTTCTACAGTCATTGGTAATCATTGAGAGGGCAGTGGCGCACCCCAGTGACATCATCAACCCTCGACTTGGGTTGTCTTAAGGAGACACCATTGTGACTGTTCCAAGTTGCCCACCCCTGTTTTAGCCCCTCTCCAACACTCCAGAGTATAAGCGGTTATGGATAATGAACAGAAACTTTATGATAACTTTAATTCACCCAATCAAAGCACTCAGCTTCAGAGGAGCGAACAGCCACTTTTAAAGGTTGTTAAGAACAAGCCTATTGATTGCATGTGTATTTTGTAAAAAAACTTTGTACATCACCAAAATTTATATTATGATCAGTTTATGGGATATTTTGTACAAATATGATTTTGTTTTTTTTTTGTTCTAAATATTTGGGGTTTTTTGTTCCTGATCCAGTAGGTTGGTCTAAGGATGGCTTAGCTTGATGCTAAAATGGTGCAGAATGGACAAATTAGGGTCTGGGGACTACAGTAAAACAGACTTTAGTTTTTGAACTCTTGGATTTAAAATACTGACATAGGATTGGTTTGAAGTAGTTGGATTGGAGCTTTTTTTTTTTGCTATTACTAATCATTTTTAGTGTTGGCTGGCATGCTTTATTGTAAAATCCTATCTGGAAATCTGTGGTTGTTTTGTGTTGTGACACAAACCATCTTTAAATTTTGCCTGAGGATGTTTGTGAAGGCTTATTTAAAAAACGCAGTTTGCAGTTGGTCCACCTGCTAAAGAGTGATCTTGAAAGTGTTTTATTGAAGCCAGAATTCCCTCTTGTGTACGAGCAGTTTGATATATTTTTGCAGAGAAAGTCTCACCAATTAGAAAATATCTGTGAATTTTGGGTGTGTTGATAAAGAACTTGGGAAAGCAATGAAACAAAATGATGTACAACCTTGGTCGTATGCTGTTCACAGCATGTAATCTCCAAAATAATATTTTCTGATTCAGACTTCTGTAATGAAAATATCAAAGCACAGTATCTTTAATTATCTAACACCTTTAGAAACAGCATAGTCTGTTCTTTTAACAGTTTGAGTTACATTTGGTCTGAGCTTGAGAGAGGAGATGAGCAAGGACATTGCCCTAATTATTATGCTGCCTAAACATGCTGTGTCGGTAAATGATGTTTGCAACAGGCGCAACCTCTGGCTGCTTAGAGCAGCTACTTCCTGACACTCCCAATCAGCTTGATTGATTGGATCCCAAGCCTTTCCCTAACTCTGATTGGCAGCTTAATGACAAAGGGGAGGAGAATAGCTAAAGGAGACGGGGCATTTTGTGGCAAATACAAAGTAAGTTTTCTCAAAATATATGTTTGTAGGTGCCTCAATTGCTGGTCTGCAGTAAAGGCTGTATCATGAAAATAATCATCCATTTTAATCTGTCTGGGCCCTTTTCTTCAGCTTTCCTAAATCGGTCACATCTATCAAGATTAGGCGACTGGTGGAGCCCAATCCTCCTTTAAAATGAATCAATCTCAGTGAATGCCTGCAACAACTGATGCTGACTGTCCAAGTGACTCATAGTATAACCAACTCTGACAGATTTTCAAGGCTTATACCAAACTACTGATTAAATAGCTAAGGGATCCATCTACTGAAGATGACACTGACGTTCATGTTAGCATCTATCTACATTTATTTCCTGTGTGCAGTTAATGGCATTAGCCTTTTGAGAAGGGCTTTTAGCCCATGCTTTTCTATAAATCTTTGCTTTTTGCAATAATGAATCAAAATGAGGGTGGTAGCAAGTGCCGGTGTCTTGTTTGATGTTGATCCTTTCTTTTTGTCCTGTCTTGTATTTGAGTTCACAGGGATGTTTAAAGTAAAGTACATTACACACAGTCCTGAATACAAAACCATGTGGTTGCTTTAAATCTGTGAAAACTACGTATTTGACTGAAAAAATAGCACTGATACTTTTTATTATGTTCTCTTATTTGCAGGCATTGTGAGTTTTGTTTAAAAATTGTTCATGTTATCAATGCAGTTATAAATACTGTAGGACTGATATCATTTTTATCTAGGTAAGAGTGTCTCAATGTAGTAAATAGTTTGTAATCAGAGAATTAAACGTGCATTTAATCTTAAAAGGCTTGTTATGTGGAATGGCTTTGAAGTGAGCTAATTCAATATGAACATAACCCAGGGGCACTTAAGATGGAGATTGGGGTTACGATAAGATGTGCCTTTAGAATACTAGTGCACAGCTGGCACACCCAGAGACGACTAATCGTTTGAAGGAAATCTTTTCTTTGAACTTTTCTTGAGAATACTGTATGAATGAGATGAATTCGCAGCAGCTGATTGCATACCACCAAAGTGTAGTTTGCTGTAGCAATCTTTCTGTGATATTTTAAGCACTCGTTTTCAATTTAAAAACAAACTGTTTTAAATGTACCAATGTATTTTCCAGATACATTCTATTCACCTAAATGTAGAAAGCGCTGCATGCCACAATGTTCACAAATATGTACTTTACATTAGGCAGTCACAAAACATCACAATTACAGGAAGAAATGTGACAAATTATATAACTGGAAGCAGATTGACTTCGGGACCAGCCGCTTGGTACAATACTAATTAATCCACTAACTCTCCACGGGACTGCTGTTAGCACCACAGCCGCTCGCACAAACTTACTTGGCCAAGGACACTAGCTAAGAGGAATTTAATCAATGTGATGGATAACATTTGTCTTTACAACTCTCGCAGCAATTCCCACGTTAACCATTCAAGGCAACGGTACTTTTCCATCCAAATGTTCTGTTTTTTTCTACTGGCAAGTCATAAGTAAAGCAGAACCTAAAGGCAGTGGAAAAAAATACAGACATTGTCACCAGTGGAATACAACAAAAATGCACATTTCAAAAAACTGTAAAACAAGGCCACTGTGCTGCCTCTTTGAGACATTAAAGGCCTATCAACACTCAGTTTAAGAGCTACACATTATTTTGCTTTTCCAGATTTGTAGACATGAATAACTTTCATTCGCAGCCAGAAAGCCGTCAGCCAAGACTTTGATGTGTGCTGCAGCCAAGTTGAACAAGCAGCCTACTTTCAATTAATGAGAGGCTAAATTTGTGTGGCTCATTCATGAGTCATTATTTTCCAACAGTTTAAATATTCCTGAACAAAAAAATGTATGTCTGGTATATTTGTGTTGATACACCGTTATCTGACAAGATTACAAAAGCATTTTTTTAAATGTAACTGTACAAGAAAGGACTTGGTGTCCTTGAATACAGAGAATAGGTGTCTGAATGTTTAGGCTGAGCTTTATTTACATTCTCCAATAGATTCTCCAATAAAAAAAAAATAGGCCTTAATGCATCACAAGCATGATTCATGTCATATTTGAAAGGCTAAAGTCTTGGAGAATGTACCAAGAATCCACTGAAAAATACCTTTATTAGTGTAGTACCCATGTTGTTTTTTTCCTTATAGCAAACTAACCATTTAGAAACAGTCTTCCGTGTTTTGTTTCTGCATGCTGCCATGGGCGCAATACATCCTGCTTTTGATAATGATAAATACCTCTTGAGTGACGATTAATCACAGAGAAACACACACTTTTGTGGGCCTCGGCGTTATTTATAAAACCGTGGTTTATATTCTACCGTCATCTTGTTTCACACAGAGAAAATGTGAAATATGATGTGACTTTAATTTTTCGAGAATGACTGGGGAGTGAGCATTAACGGGTTATGTCATGCTGTATAATAAAAGCAAGGCTGTGGCTCAGATGTTCACCACCTGCATGTGCTGCGAGCACAAAATGATGGGCTGGTAAGCAGGGAGGTTTTTTTTTTTTAATCAAACAGCCCTCCAGCTGTTTCCCACCAGGTGAAATGCACAGTGTATTCAACCAAGAAAACATGGCAGGAGATGAGAGAAGACCTTGCATGCCAACTGTCCTTTATTGTAACTTTCAGTTGTGCTGGATTATGACAAGGCTACATAGGGTTGCAGTAGTGTGGCACTGTCATGGGACCTGTGTAGCATTCAGTTGATCCAAAATGATGCAGGAAGAGCACTGACAGGGACTAGACAGAGAGAGCTTACTTCTCCAATACTGGCTTCTCTTCATTCAAATCAGGAATGGAATTTAAAATCCTCCTTCTCACATATTCAGGTCTTGAATAATCAGGCCCCATCTTATCTTAATAACCTTATAGTACAATATCACCCCATTAGAGCTCTTCGGTCTCAGACTGCAGGCTTACTTGTGATTCCTAGAGTTTTTACCACTAGAATAGAGGGAAGAGCCTTGAGCTTTCAGGCCCCTAACAGGCCACATTATGCATGTATTACTGTTTGGTGACATGTAAACAACTTTTCATTGCATCCCATATATTCACAGGTATTGATATTTTCTTATATACTAACAACATTACAAAGAGAAATCTCGACTAAGATTATAATTTACAGTTTGAAACTGTTGTGTTGCAGTGTTGCAATAAAAATTAGCAATGGAGCAACAAGAAATGGTTTGTAGTTCAGAAGAGTCAAACTATAAGTTATAGTGGCATTCACACATCTGGTTGTAGGTATAATACAAATGCAAAGATATGTCCAAAAAGCACGTGCCTGCTATAAATATTTATATTTTCAATTGCTTTGAGGCTGGTGGTCTCATTCAGTGGAGGAAACGTTTGATTGACAGCAGAATGGCAACAGTGCACCAATCAATCAACCACATGAATGAACGGTATTCCCAAAACCATATGCTGCATATGTGTAGGACACTGCACTGTCTCTTGGACGCCTCACCATTCTGCATTTTTTATAATTTAATTTGAATGACTAACAAGTGGGTGCTTGTAGAAAGGGCTGAATATTCAGTGAAAATGTTAATGCATCATTTTATGGAAATTAGGCACTGAGCCAAGAGGCAGCAGATTTATAAACACCTGTTTACTTTTGATGTTTTGCCACGCATTCACAGCAATTGCCACAGAACCTGCAAAATGAAGAATCTACTTGAGGGACATGCAGGCATACCACCTAACCCCCCCTGCCCCCTCAAACATTGTGGTTGTTTCTTACACTCTGTTTGTAGAGTTATTAGATCTATAGGAGGCACATTACAAGGATGATAAATGTATTAAATGATCTATATTGAAACTTTTCTTGAAGAAAAAAGGCAACTTCTCTTTCTTTGCACCAGAGAACTGAAAGTCTGCCCCATTAAATATTCAAAAAGCTGTTTTTCCCTGGGAAATTAATTCATCATCTATATATAGCTTGCTTTTTATCACTCTTTCCAGATCATGGATGGTTCCTGATTCTAAAGATTCCCCCCACCCCTCTTCAGACATATAAGAAAAATTGCAACTGAATAATATATTAAGCTCACTACTTAGTCATGATGAGGGCATGTTTGGTGTGCCTCATGTTGTAAACAATAAATATAATCAGTGAATTATCTAAGTATAGATCAGGCAGAGACAAATGTATCCAAACTGAGATTTCAGTCATTTTAATATGTAGGTTGGTGTAGAACGGGGTCAATATCTAATGTGTACAAGTAAACAAGTGGCTGAAGCAATGGAGGTAAACGATCATAAAGTCTTGTTAACCTTGTTAATGCCAACGTATTCAACACCGCAACATGAGAAATAATGTGAAACTTAAATTCTTGACATTTTCTGTAGAATAATTTGTAAGGAAGGGTTCTCAAATTTTCCACTTTCAATCAAACCTACTAGTACCATATTCACTCTAGTCACACACTGTAGTCAAGACGAATATCTGTTCTGATTATTCTTTTAAATATATCACATCAAATATTGTTAGTTTGCTATCAGTCTGAATACCTCTGTCACTACATAGCGACTACACCCACTGCTACTGTTTTCAGTGAGGAGTGGGGGTTATGGAAACTATTTCTTTTTATCTTGTCATCAGTGCTTTATCTTGCAAGGGATTGGGATGGGCCAAACACAATATCTTCAAAGAGTTCGGAGGGCTTTGATGAGTCCATTTCCTCCTCTGTATGGATCAACTGGGCTGTAGCCTTTACTTGCTCCGATAGTTTGAGTGAAGGTCTTTGACTCAAGAATGAAATCTCTACATATGACATGGGGTCCAGCAGGTTAGCTTCTGATGCTTTAATTTCAAGACACCTGCCTCTTTGAGAAATTAAGACAGTGGTATTACCTTTCATTATAATAGGTGCCTCTCCAATTTATATTAATCCTTACGAACCATCTGAATATTGCAGGTTTTAATATTTAATTGGAAGTAAAGACATGTCATTGTGAGGTTAATCATTCTGAATCGGTAAATTTACATGTTCAGTAGTATTTTCATTATTCTGGGTTTTTCCATTTATAATTAATATTTGATTGCTCATTTAGTCTGAATTCTTTAGAGCATGGTGGTAGCATAGAGGTAGAGTGGTTAGTATGAAGCTTCTGGTTTGTAGAGGCTAACGGTGCGTTCACACCGAACGCGGTAGAAGCGGCAAAAAATGCAAGATCGCCCCTAGCTGATCGCCTGTACATTCGCGTGTCCAACGTGAACTGACCAGGCGGCAAAATATGCAATTTTACCGCGCGGAATGTGGGAGGAAGTAGTACCAGACAGTATGTTAGCAAGATGGCAGCTGTCGAGCTAGCGTTTCAAGAGAGAGTCTCCCTTCTGTATGTGTGGAGAGCAGAGCAGCGGCGTAAACGACGTCCTCGCCGTATCTGGATCCATCAGGTCCTCCAGAAGCGTGAGCAGTTTGGTGAGTTTCACCACTTGCTCCAGGAGCTGCGTCTGGATGATGGCCGCTTTCAGCGGTACCACCGTCTGTCCCTCGCCCAGTTTGAGGAGCTGCTGTCCTGCATCGGTCCAAGCATTGCCCGCCTAGACACCAACTACAGGCGCTCAATCCAACCTGCAGAGCGCCTGTCCATCTGTCTCTGGTTAATTAAAGTGTTTAATACGGTAGTCCTTTATTGATATCTGTGCTAATATATGCTAAACTATCAGTTTATACACTGATAACATGGATGTGGTATGCTAACAGTGAATGCCCTCGAGGTTTACTGATAGCAAACTGTAGTATGGAGACAACTGTTTATAACATTTCTAGTGATACTCATAAAATCCTGATTTAATTCGATTTATAAAGAATGAATGGCTTTGGCTGGACCCGCCCCTTTGACCTAGGTCAGAGCATCACCAGGCTCCTGATTGGTTGTCGTGGCGCAATTTGCCGAGAATTTTTCCAACAAAAATGCACACACAAACTGCTGCGCGGATTTTCCAT
>VUQR01022613.1:0-13113 GCA_015108515.1 Hemichromis elongatus
ATAAAATGTGAAGGAGTCCGCTCTCGAAGGTAGAAATAATACACAGCTGTTCAGGTTTTTACGTGATCACGGGCCGTCAGAGAATGCTGCTGGTCAAGCTAACACCCTGAAGACGCGCCCTGTGACCAGGCTGCTTTATTTTTATAGGGGAGGATGACTCCTCAAACAAAGGATTCAAACACATGCACGCGCACATACATCCCTACATGCTCTCAAGATGTATACTGCTCTGGCTCAGGACGTCCATAAACACAAGACAGCCTACACTCCTACGTTGACCCTTTTAGTTGACCCTTTTAGTTGGCCCCTTAGATGGCCCTTTAGATAAGGTTAGTTTGGCCTCAACAGACACAGTTTTAACTATATTTCACACACCATATGGCGACTCTACCAGATACAAATAGTGAAAAAACACTGGAGCTTCCAGAATACAATAGTTACAAAGGATGAGTGAAGACAAGCTATATAATTCTATCTTTTAACAATCCCCTATTGCAAAGAGATTGGATTAGATTGTAACAAGTTCATAATCTGTCTGCTTTTATAAATTAGATTTCAAATACTTGCAAACCTTTGCCATTCTGTCCAAGAATGATTGCAGCCAATCTGATTGTTTGGAGATAGACTGCCTTCCATCAGGAGACATGTGCAATCGCCTCGGACTGCAGCTGCTTGCCGTCAGTTACCGAATGCAAAAAAAACATTCAAGGTCACCTTTTGTTCTTTTAGCCAGTGCAATAATCGAAAAATATTCTTGTGACAGCCTCTAGGGTGTACATCACACAACATCAGTTCAGTTTTAATAATCAGCATGGCAACTGTTATCTCAAGGGAAGCTTTACATTGTAATGTAAAGACCTCGCAGTATTATAAAGGTAACCTAGAGATCCCCAATGAGCAAGCGCTATGCAACAGTGAGGGGGATAAAACACTTTTATCGTGAAAAAAGCAAAGAGAGAAGAACACAGATAAACAAACAATACCAGCTATAACAATAAAACACCTTTCTGCTGCAGGCTGAAATCCTAGGGGTGGTCTGACACTTTGGAAGACTGATAGTGTTGAGTTCAGCTTTTCTTTTTTCTTTTTCTTTTTTTTTTTGCATCAATAAAAGCCTTCCTCCCTGCTGACTAAGTTTCTGACTGCTATTTTGCTGTGTCATGCAGATCCTAGAAAAACACTTTTTCAGATTTCATCGATTCCCATTATTATTATTATTATTTGCTCTGTAAGTGGCAGAGTTTTCAAAAAAAAAAAAAAAAAAAGTGAAATGTGTTTTCAATTGAAAACAAGCGAAACATACCTCGTTCTTTTTTCAGGTTGACCCAATATTGCAGCCAGAGGTTAGATCTTTGGATCCGATTATAATCAAGACTGATTATTCTCGTCTGACTCCATCTAGGCTTCACCATCGCTGAAACGAGCTACAATCAGTCCCAGTTCTCCACTGTCCAGCAGCTGCAGGACTCCAGCACCCTGGAGTCTCAGGCCCTTTCATCCAGCTATCACCCCCCAAATCTGCTTCATGTTCCCCCTGCTGAGGTGGTGAGTTATGAGTAGCTTTCTTTCTTTCTTCATATATTCATCATTACATTTTCCTTAGTGAGTAATCATCTGAAACTAAAAATCGTATTTTTAGTTGGTTCAAACCAGTCCACTGGATCTGATTTAGAGAGCGTTCTTTTCTACATAGACCATAATGTTGTGTATTATTTCTACAGTAGCAAATAAAATGCTAAAATACAGTAATGTCAGTAACCTCATTTATACGTCCTTGAAAATGTACACGTATTTGTACGTGTTTTAAGTTGAGCCAGTATTGATCTTTATTCCTGCAGACGAATGGGCTTCTTCAGCAGAGCAGTCAAAGCGACCTTCAGTTGCCCACAGAGACACAGGAGTACCAGGAAGACAGTGAAGACAATACTAAGAGAGCCTACAGGTACACTTTAATATCTTTTTCCTTTTGTGTGTATATGTGTGTTTCCACATACCTATATTAGTGTCTTAAGAAATGACTCCCACCTCTTTAGTTTTTAAATTACTATCTTTTAAAAACATCAGAAGTTTAAATTACAGCTTTCACACTTCCACACTTCT
Organism: Hemichromis elongatus; assembly: GCA_015108515.1. Taxonomy (NCBI): domain Eukaryota; kingdom Metazoa; phylum Chordata; class Actinopteri; order Cichliformes; family Cichlidae; genus Hemichromis; species Hemichromis elongatus. Next base: position 2,101 of record VUQR01022613.1, read on the forward strand.
TTGGTCGTCTGTGCAGCCATATTTCTCTAAGGCAGGTTCTGCAATTGTCTTTGCTAAATTATTTGAGAAATCTGTCAGGATAGATGGAGGTCATTGACTGAGCTGTAGTCATAGGTCTCCTCTCCAGTTTTTACTGCTTAAGGCCAGATGATTCAGGACATTACCAAAGCTGTTCTTGTTATATTTGCTACAAGTGACTGTACTTTAAAGTAAATCTTTGCCCATTCTCATGATGTCCACAATCTGCTCCCTCAATCATCATGACTCACCTGCTCCTGGATTGACTACCTTAAACCTGATCCACTACAGAAGTGACCTCAGCCGTACAATGAGCAGAACCTGGTTTACACCACAGCACTTGGCATTCAGACTGAAGAGTTCAATTTTTATCTCATCAAAGTAGAAAATGTGCCCTTGTGTTGTTTGAGAGCAGTTTTACAGACCACAGGTAATTCGAGGGTAGTGTCAGTCTGCTCATTCCACCATTTAGAGCTGATTTCTGCAGCACTTACGCCTGATGAGTCTGGGTGCTGCAGACTTGGTTTTCTGACATGATCACTGATCATAAACCTCTGCTAGATTCTCCTTTCTTTTTTTCTTGATCTACAGTCTTGTTATTAATTTTGTGTCCCCTAAATCACCCAAACAAATCTGTTTTCAGAGCCTAAAAAGATTAATGATATTAACTGTTATAAGCAGTGACCTTGAGAAAGTACCGGTAGATGGTTTATAACTCTGCCCTTAATGCTTTACCTAACTTTGTTATCAGCATCTTTCAATTTAAACTTTTGCACAGATAAAGAAATAGTATTTACAAACTTGGCCCAAAGATTTATTTGCTCATGTGTCTCAGCCTTTTCATTATGTTGAAAGGGATTTACATTGGGGGGTTTTCTACTTATTTGGCCTTATTTAGGGATTTAACTATATTTATTTAACAATATCATTGGTTTTCAAAATTTATAAAGTTGGTGACAGTTTGTTGTCTATCCATACAAAAAATAACCTGAGAATTGTTTAGTTTCTAAATGATTTAACTGCACTATGTGGATAAAGTACTGGGCCAGACTCTTTTATCTTTGAAAAGCTGAGCCAGTAGTTTGTACGAAATGATTTAGTTTAGCTCTGGCCAATGACGTAAAGGATATTTCACAAATAGCTCACAGTGTGTATGTCCTTTCTCTATTTCACAATACCCGTAGGCAGTGTTAATCAACCGTCCAGTAAAATATTGCTGTATTATTAAAAATGTAATAAAATCATTACATCTTAAGAATTGTTCCATTTTGCATAAATTACTGTTCCAGCTCTGGTAAATAACAATAATTCATAATGATTCACAGTGATTCATTCATTCATTTTGTTGTTGTTGGGGTTTTTTTTCATCATCAGGTGCAACTGGTGCAGTAAAGCCTTTAAAAAGTCAAGCCACTTGAAACAGCACGTGAGATCCCACACTGGGGAGAAACCATTCGGCTGTAACCTCTGTGGCCGAGCCTTTGTATCGGCTGGAGTACTCAAGTCCCATCTAAATACCCATACAGGTGAGCTCAAGGTCAAGGTTGCGATGTTTCACAATGGCAAAAGTGGAATAAGTCTATGAACTAAACATGCTAAACATGACATTGATTTCATTTTAATTTATAAGTATTTTCAGGGATTGGCAGTAACGACATTTTTAACTCTTTATGTTTACCCTAGAGGCCGTCACAAGCATCACACCAAACCTTGCCTCTGTTCTGTGTTCCCAACAGGAGCAAAGCCTTTTAAGTGTAATGTTTGTGACGCCTCCTTCACCACAAATGGCAGCCTGAACCGCCACATGATTATTCACATCAAGTCTTTCAAATGCTCCATGTGTGATGAGAGCTTCCGGACCAGCCTGCTATGTAAGAGGCATATGAAAAAGGAGCACGCCGAGGACGATCAAAGTAAGCATTACTGTGCTCAAAACTAAAGACTTCAAACCACATTTGACAGGAGTGGGAGGAGGGGTCACGCCGTGGTCCTCTCTGTTTTAGCTATGTTAACTTCATTTCCAAGGTGCATAGAGTGATAAACTTTAGTTATACTGCATTTATATTAAACTATATCGCAGCCATGTGGCCCGCCAGACCTCTGCTTAAACAGACGTAGAAAGTGTTATTTGTTTACTTATTATTTACGCATTTATGTGCCTTTTTGGACATAAGCTAATTAAGTTGGTTAATGTGTTATATTAACCATTGAGCCTAATTATTGCCCATTTAGCCGGGTTTGGATGAAAAACTAAACAAAAAACAAATATCGCTCGGACTGATGGATTAGCTGATCAGCTGATATGCATCCACTTGTGTCCAGTAATTATGGTAGGTTAGATCATGTATGGATACTTGTGAACATAGAACATAGCATTATTTCAGTGCTCTTCCACTGGCATAGTATGTGTTTTGTTTTTTTATCGTCATGCTGGAGGAGGGAAAAACTCCCTGGTCTCTCTTACACTGTTATGCAGAGCTGCACCTAACCACTTTTCTTTCAGTGAAGAGTGCCGCATTAATCAAGTACCACATACATTATGTCATGTTTTAGCTTGTCTTTGTGCATCTTTGCCTCGGACCAAACTGCTTAGAATCAAATTAAAGTGTCACCCAAAGATAGAAAGTGAAAAAAACTCACTCTTGTTTATCACAGTTATTGGTCTAGAGTCAAGTCAAGATGTGGAAGAAGAGGAAAATGAAGAGGAAGGTGAACAAAAGACATCAAAGAGGAGGGGGATGGAAATTATCACATTCACTGAAGAGCAGGCGGCCGAATTGGCGAAGGATCCCGGCGAGGAGGCCTCAGTTTCGGAGCGAATACTCGCCCAATCGGCAGCTGAAAGAGATCGGATCAGCGAGATTAAAGACAAAGCCGTGGAGCTGGAAACCGAACCCAAGTTTGCCAACTGCTGCAGTTACTGCCCCAAGAGCTTCAAGAAGCCCAGCGACCTCGTCAGGTAAGTATTGTGCTGCGAGTATCAGTTTAGAAGTACTTTGTTAGCTTGCAGTAGTCATGGGACAATGTCTGAATAGTGTTGATGGTTGCAGGTTGGAGGATAGTTAGATATAAATGATCAAACTTTAATTTTATGTATTAAGTAAATGTCAGCTAGATTGGAAACAAACAATAGTTTCTAAGTATAAAGCCAAGGAAAACAAACCAAAGACATCAGAGAGAGGGTCAAAATAAATGCATTTTAAATCTCTTCAGATTCTGCTCCGTGTTATTAAAACTCTAGTGCCCCAAACACATTTTTTAAATTGATCTTTTTTAGTTTGTCAGCTAAACAACTCACCAGAAAGATAAACTGTGTCCTGGGGCGATAACCATTCATATAACCATTCATATAACCATTTCCCCAGGGGAAATTAAATAAAGTATTCTGATATATATTTATTCATATTGTGAAGTATCTTTACTTTATAATGGGTTTTTTTTTTTTTGTTTTTTAAGAAATGACATCATCCTTTTGAGTTTTTCATGTGTCCTTGTGCTCTTGCAAGTATAACTCTCAGTCCATTTCAATGTCCAGGCACATCAGGATCCACACAGGAGAGAGGCCTTACAAGTGTGATGAATGTGGGAAGAGTTTTACAGTGAAGTCGACTCTGGACTGCCACATTAAAACACATACAGGTTTGTGGTTAATCACTAGAATATGTTGCTGTCCTGTTTGTGTCACTGCAAACACCAACCTTAGCTTAAAGAAGCTAAGGTTGGTGTTTGCAGTGACGCAGTAAAATTAATCTCTATTAATTCTGTTTATTTTAGTAGACCTAGCTAAGTTAGCCCTTTACCTCGATTCCATTACTAAAGTGCTAAGCGGTGCTAAAAAGATGCTGACTGATGTATTTATTTTTTCTAACTGTAAAAAGAAAATACAGCGCCCCCTGTTTATTGTTAAAGAGTTACCTTCTAAAAATAACCCGCAACAGGTGAAATCTGTAAAGTAGCCAACTTTATTTTTTTACAATTATTTATTTTTTACAATTATTGTAGATGTTTTAAGGCTGTAAAACCCTTCACTACACACTTAATACACTTTTCTTAGACAAGCATGAACATTTTCACACTGCTCTCTTTCGTTTAAACACTCTCAAAGTTCAAACCTTCGTAGAAAAAAATGTCAGTATTATAGAATGAAACCAAAGAGACCCGCGGTCACTTTTGACGGTGCAAAATGTTTCGTCAATATTGTTGTGTTTGTTAGGGAGAAAATTTACAAGCGTCCAGTACAGCACTTCAGACTCACAGTGCTAGCAGGAGACACGGCACGAGAATGATTGACAATGGTCTACAGCCAATCAGGATACAGAACACAATGCGCTGTTAGAAAAAAAAAGAAGCAGCATGCAAAATTGCACGAATAAAAATTCACGGAACAGCGAAGGGTGTTATAGCGAGGGGCCACTGTAAATGAGTTTTCCCACACGGCTGGGCTGTTTTCACAGGAATTTCTCAGGGGTTGTTATTTATCTGTATGTCTGCACCAGCGTGCAATGTCTAACCCAGCTGTGGTCCAACCCTGTTGTTAATAATAGTCATTTATTTGTATAACACTTTTTCTTAAAGTTAGAAAGCTACACATTTTTAGATAAAAACATGTGCTAACAAAGTGCACATCCAACTTCAAAAAGGGTGGTTACCTCTATATTTAAAATAAGAGTATGGATCAAAAAGGGTCCTAATCAACTGATTATAGAGACCAACTGCTGAAATACAGTCTCAGCAGATCTGCTTATACAGCTCATCTACTGACTTTTGTAGCCCTTTAGATGTGATTAATAGCATCTTAAAATCCATTTTGTATTTTACAGGACGATGAGTTCAATGAAAAGTGCACGCCTAAAGCAAGTTAACCAAGATAAGAGAAAATTAGAAAAAATGTGTAATAAAAGCAGTAAAAGGTTTGAAGTTTTTCCTCTTTCCTTTTCCTCTTTCTCATATGAAAGAAACAAGACTAGATTAAAGATTCAAAATTCACATGCTGGTCAAAAGCAAGCCTGATTTTTGATGACACTGATAACACACAAAGAAAATGAGTGATTGCAAAGACCAATTGGTGCACCCTGGGGTTTTTATAGAGCAATGATTCATTTTGGGTTTGCTGCACATAACATCCTCTTTGTTTCTTATTCAGGTCAGAAGCTTTTCAGCTGTCATATGTGCAACACCTCCTTCTCTACAAAGGGGAGCCTGAAGGTGCACATGCGCCTCCACACTGGCTCCAAGCCCTTCAAGTGTCCCTTCTGCGAACTCCGCTTCAGAACTTCGGGTCACCGCAAAACCCACATCCAGTGTCACTTCCGTCCAAACGGCGACAGCCGTAAATCTAAGCGCCCTTCCTCGTCCTCCAGTCAGGCCAGACAGGGTCAAGACCCAGCGAATGGGCAGGCCGTGGCTACCAGTCAGGGGCAGCAGCCAGTTGGATCAGAGGCGCTTCAGTCTGTGGGTCTGCTGCAAACACCCAGTGCTGACCCCAGCATTTACCTCCCGGCTAACCAGGTTCTCACAGGGCAGTTTGACCAGAATCTACTGCAGTCAGGACTAGTAGGACAGGCCATCCTGCCCGCCTCCATGTCAGGTAAGGATAATTAATGAGCCATCACTTTAAGGCTGTAAAGGAGAGCATTGCAGCAAGAACAATGGGGTATTGTTTATAACACACCTTTGACTTTAACTGACTGGTTATAATGTAGTCAAAAAAGTGCCATAAGAGCATGCAATAAGTGAAGACTGGTGCCCAAATTTTAATGTCCAATATATCACTGTGCTGCATTATGACCCACTGGCACCCCATTTCATGTGAATACCACAAAGAGTTATACATTTCTTGCTGTTTGAAATGATAGGTGTATGATTGATGCACCAACGGTTGGTTGTTGTCAGCGGTTGTGACAGGAACGCCACAGAGGGTCATCATTTGTAATGGTGTCTGGTTGCTTCATATTCAGGGCAAAAAAGGGTTACACCGCGGCAACCGATGCCAAGCAGACAAAACTCTGCCTTCATTAAAGCCACAGCGCAGTGCTTGGTTGTGTATGAGGGAAGTTGGTCTTTTTGTGACATGAAAAACCTACCAAAGCATCTCCAAACATTCAGAGTGATCAAATAAAAGAAAAAGGAAACAACAAATGATAAAGTGACCTCAGGAGCTCTTATTTCTAAACGTAGCACTGCGGTCAAACGTTCTCTAAAATGTTCAAGTGGATTAGGTTAATGAAGTCTGGCAACATATAAATTTACTTTTCCCACACTCCACCTGGAGCAGGACAGTGAAGGAGGCAGCCAAAAAAGCTTTTCCAGCCTTTGCTTTCTTTTTCAAGCACAGCATTCAGGATTTCTTATTTCCCCCCCATGTCTCGCTCTCACTCAGTGACCGTGCACATGTCACTGAAAGCAAACCTCCCCACCCTCTCTTTCATCATCTGGGGAATAACTGAATCCAAATTTTCCTTTGTTGTTTCTCATTCTTTGGCAGACAATTGTCATCAGACATTCTGCTCTCACAGAGATTTTCCCACTTTAGAAGGAACCTTTAGGGTAGCTAATGGTGGCTCAGAAACCCTGCACTGCATACAATGTGTTGGAGGTCATGGCCTTTGACATCTCATGTAAAATGTAGTAATCTGAAATCAGTGGTATCGTCAGCTCTTGTCTTAAAGTTGTGTTTCAACATAGATAACTTGCAACTCGCATTTTCCAGACAAGAACTTTTGTCTGTTAACCGTTAATTATAGTCTTACTCGTGTTGTCCTAATCCTGTATAATTACATAGCTACTCTCCTACATATGTTTGTCTCTGTGTGTGCTTCAGCTGCCGGAGACTTGACAGTGTCTCTCCCAGATGGCCTTACCACGCTGGACGGCATCCACCTGCAGCTGACGCCTGCCAACCTGGTGTGTCCCAACGTCCAGATCTCCGGCATCGACACCAGCAACATCAACAACATCACACTACAGGTTGCACATTACTCCCGCTGAACTCTGTGTTATTATCTGTGTCTAGCTATCAGGTCGTAGGTTAAAATATGCTCCGAAGTGCGAATAATAATTATAACAATAATAATTATTGGCTGCATATTAGTGTAAACTACTGAAGGGTGGGTGGTTCTGCCCGATGCAGTCACCAGCCAATCAGGATTGGTGGAATGAGATAAATGTTTCTGAACAATAGACAGGGAGATGCATCCCATAGTGAGACATGCTAGGAATGAGAACAAAGTCATACATAAAGCACTGAAAATGTTGAAAAGCATTGAAAGGAAATCTTATCGTCACTTTATTTCATAATATAAAAGAAACAAAAATCCTAACATTGTTGCTGATTCCCCAACACATGCTGCCTTTCATTTTCATGTAATGAATGAGTGTACTCCGTCCTTTCAGATTGATCCTGCCCTCCTGCAGCAGACTCTACAGCAGGGCGGCCTCCTCTCACAGCCCCTGAGTGTCGACACAAGTCTGGTCTCCCACTCAGGGAGCCAGCTCATGTCTACGACTGACACCTCGGTGTCTGCCAACGTTGTCATCCACCCACTGACCAGCCTGGCCCTGCAGCCCTCCACTATCACACCTGCACAGGTCACAATGGCTGGACTTTCTGAGCAGGATGCTGCCAGTATGTATGACAGCTATAAGTGAAAAAAAAACATACTGAGTGGCCGCTCTCTACTAGTTAGTAAACATCTGTGTATGCCTTGCTGTGGGTTGTGCAGGTTCTCAGGACCTAAGCAATGTCATGGGCAGCTCTGGTCTGGTGGCAGGTGGCAACAGCAGTCAGGAGATCACTCTGACCATCAACAACTCCAGCCTGACACAAGCTCTCGCCCAGGTCCAGGCTTCAGCTGCTGGTTCGGGCACGGCAGGAGGAAACCCTCAGGAGATCACTCTCACCATATCAGGTATAGCCTCAAACAAAAATCTCAAATACCAAAAATACAAGAGCTTTGCTGAACATGTTTTTTAGTAAAGACAGAAAGGGGCTATCGATAACAAACATGGAAAAAATAAAAAGCCCTCAACTATCAGTATTGATTTTCTCAGTCAGGCAAACACACTAGCAGGCAAAGAGGGAAAAAATGAAGCTAATAATAACTCAGAGCCACTTCACAAAACCAGATCTAAAGACACTGTATTAGAGGGCATTTTTCAGCTTCTGCATACACCATCAGCATCACCCATTTGGCTGTATCATCTGGGGATATAAAGTACATTGCATCCACAATGTGAAGGAGAGATGTAGCTGCATCACTAAGCCTGCTGAGTCTACTCAGCTCGGCTGTTTCTCTTTCATTTCAGCCCTCTGAATTATTGTATCGTGATTTCAGTCTTTCAGATTAAAGCTTTAAGAAGCTATTCTCATTTTATTTTTTTATTTATGAATAAGTGCAATAATAAAAGCAGCATTGTATGCAGTTCCATCTAAAAAATAAAAAAATCCTGCCAAGGCAGCAGAAATTGTTGGGGAAGAAATTCATCGACTTAACAAAGAAAAATGTTATCAGTCATATTCTTCCCCTTACCCAAGTTTTTTGTATTTAATATGACAATATAATTAGTAAATAAAAATTAAACTGCACTGTGTGCACGGCTTATTAATGATGTGTAAAACTCAATTAACCCTGCAGGAGTCCCCAAATTTTGTTTTACTTACTTTGTTACTTTGTCTGCATTTGATCACCCCTTAAAATATGAACTAGATTTCAGAAAACACTTGGCATCTTTATAATAGAAGCAAATAACCTCATGAAAATAATTACAAGTCATGTTCTTCAACACCATTGCAGGTCAGGATCTGCTCCCCCAGCCAAACAATCCCAGTGCTTCTGAGATGAACGGCAGCATCAGGCTAGCGTCACCGTTAAATGGCCAAACCACCAGTGCAACCCTGACCATCACCAACGACCACCTGCTACCTCAAAGCCCCACCAATACTGGAAATGCAGGTAAGACTATACATGTCTTCTAACCACGTGTGATAATAGAGTTGTATTCTAGAGTTGCAGGCAACTTCAAATATGTATCTGCATGTAATATTGCCCTGTTCATGAAAGACATTCAGGATTCAGAGACGATCCTGAATATGTCTTGCACCTTCTTCTTTTGGCTTCTCCCTCACAAAGTTTCACAAAAGCCATTTTTTCAAAAAAGTCATCTAAAATACAGAAGCTGGTGTGATTTGCAGGCTGCCAGTATCTCTTTGAGCTGAAAAAGCTATGTCTGTCTATCAGACTGCTATAAAGGCTGTTATGTTTTTCCTCCACCGCTGTCTTCATTCTCTCAGCCCTGAAGCATCCCTTCTGTACTGCTGCACGTACTCTTTGGTTCATCCTCCTATGACTTGCAACTGCCAACATTTTGTTTTCATTCACATTTTGTTCAGGATCCCAAAAGGTTTCCTTTTGCATTTTTGTTTGTAATATAACAAGACTTTTGGGTTACAGACAAACTAAACTTCACTAGAAGTAGAGGGTTCTACTTCACCAACACAAACTGTGTGAGGTCCCCTAACTGTGGAGAGATCAAAGTGCACGAGGAAAGCATCCAGATAGATTTTCGATCCTGAGAAACCCTAATAGTCTGCTATGTCCAGATCACTCAAGAGATAATAAAACATTGCTATGACAGAAATGAACTTTGAACTTCTCTGGTCTCTAGCAGGGAGCATGCCAGAAAAATTGCAACTCAGGTTGTGGGTTTTTTGTTTGTTTGTTTTTTCTCTACAGAAAAGTAAGCAAAAGCAGGCTTTTCAGTTGCAGCAAACTGTTGATACTGCTGGATTCATGTGTTTTGGAACACTTCTATTCGAGTACACTTTCTTTAGCTACCCATTTATGTCTGATTTTAGGGCTGCAGCTATCAATTATTTTAGTAATCTATTAAACTATTTATTTACATTATTACACACTGAAACCCAGTTTGTTTACCAAATTAAATTATATTTTTTAAAGAAAACATTTTCTTAAATGCAAAAATATATAAATACACTCAAATGAAAGACAATAAGATATAGATGCAATATAAACAAAGACATAAATTGTAAAATGTACCTTTAATCTGTTGATTTGGACGGATTTCTGACATTAATTGGAGGCAAAAAGAGTTCTGACTGTTTTATCTCCTAATGGGGAAGATTTGTGGTGTTCATGTCTTTGGGTTTTTGTGCATGTGCTTTGCAAGGTAAAGTGTACAAATGAATGAGTGAGTTTGTGTGTGTGTAAGCCTAACAACCGTGAGGTTAGTGGGGTTTTACTGGCCTTAATTTGAAAAATGTTGTGAAAGCCTTGAAATATATATGGTCCCGTACACCCCATGCCCCCCTTTAGACTCACCCCTGTTCGCTTCCATGTAAAATAGGACGGCTGCTGTCAGCATTCATCAAGCTGTACAATTTAAACATATTATCAAACTGAATTAACATTTTATTTGTATTCTTTAATACAACTTCTGGAGGCTTACTGCAGATTTTTCACTGTGTAAAATTGGATGGAACAGCTACAAATAAATTTTTCTTCACATCGTCCATGGTGACAATGGCACGCTACTGAGTTAAAAGAAGCATCAAAGCAAAGACTTGTGTTGAGGATTTTTATAATCAAATTGTCCAATGAATTGTTGCAGCACTTGCTGATTTATATTTCTGAGAGGAGTCTTTGTAGATCCTGTGACGTAACCTGAATTTGAAGTTGCTTTTACTTTCCTGAAGTAGTTTGCCAAGGATGTGTGATTAAAAAAGAAAAAAGAATAGAGTAATATAAGAATATAATCTCTTATAACAGTAGATGAACTAATCTGCAACTATATATATATATATATACACACACACATATATATATATATATATATATATATATATATATATATACACACACATATATGTATATATATATATATATATATATATATATATATATATATATATATATGCTTTGTGTATAACTAGTTTATAGTTATCCAGTCCAGTCTGTGAGAGAGTGATCTGTGGACTGT
>VUQR01022614.1:0-25383 GCA_015108515.1 Hemichromis elongatus
CATACACATACACATATATATACACATACACATATATATATACACACATACACATATATATATACACACATACACATATATATATACACACATACACATATATATATACACATACACATACACATATATATACACATACACATACACATATATATACACATACACATACACATATATATACACATACACATATATATATACACATACACATATATATATATATACATACATATATATATATATATATATATGCACAGTAGGCTACACAAAACCACTTGTAAAGAAGCAAGAGTTTGATGATAAATATTCTTTCTAAATATAAAGCTACAGTAAGCAGCTTGTTAGCTCTGTACAGGCTGTAACTATAAACCAAAATGTTACACTGTGACATTAGAGATTATGTGCAAAACAACACTTTCAAATAACCTGTAATTATAACTTGTAAGCATATTTTCTCTCGTTCCCGCTCTTCGTTTTTTTTTTCTTAAATTTAACTGATGAGCTGGTATTTCATCCAATTCAACTAATTAAGCTAACCTGGGTTCCAGTCTATCTGTTATGCAAAGCTAATAGGGTAGTTTAAAAAGTCAACAAGCATGTTGTAGCTTATAAAATTTAGTTCTAATGTAAGCTTACAAATCAGAGACCAAGCCCTCGAGTTCAAAAATAGTGGTAAAATGTACAAATGACAGAATTGTTTTGGCTAAACTCGATTATATGATGTATACATAGTACAAAGTGTATATATGATATGATCTACAAATAGGACATAGAAGGTGAGTGACCGCTGTCATATTTTCTGCTCTAGTTTAAGATAGAGCTCAGGTGGTTTTGATATTTACACGGGGTTTATCAGGCCTCAACAGTCCCTCTATTTCCAATGGGGATGCAGTGAGTTGTGCCAGAACTGAAGGTGGAGCCTGCTGATAAGATACAGAGATTGAGTGAGATTTTTTTTTTTGTGATACCAAACCTTTCCAAGACTCCCTGACACTTTCCATTTTCTTTCTTTCTTTCTTTTTATTGGGGGGGCGTCTCTAACCAAGACCAGGACTAGATGCTTTGAAGGGTGAGACTGCCAAAAAAAGCTTTTGGGTAGTTTCTCAGCAGGAGCACAGCTGACAGTATTTTGTTCCAAGAGGAGAAGTGTGCCATTTGAACCAAATTGGAAAAATGATTACTGAAATTAAAATAAGTGACAGCTCGGGAGGAGAGTAAGTACTGTAATTAGAACCCATTGTGTTGTAAGAAAAAACATGCCGTGGCCACCTGAAGAAACAAATTAGTGTAGCACTGAACAATGAACCAAAAATACACTGTATGAGCCTTAACATATATGCTTTAAAAATAGCTCTTTGAAGGGCAAGTTTGGAAGGAAAAGAAGCCAATGTTGGTAGCAAGAAGGGAAAAAAGAGCGAGGAGGACTAAGCCAGCAGAAGAGGACACTACAGAGAATGGGCTGCCTTTTCAGTGAAACACTGACTTGAACCCAAATCCTGATTTCTACTAATTAATGCCACAATGTTTATCAAACGTTAGCCTGACATTACACGGCGCACTCCGAATGGTGTTTCAGTAATCACACTGTTTCAAAAAACGTCCCTCACAACTTTGAACCAGCACTTCAATAATCAACAATTCACAGTTGAACTTTTAGTTAACTAATCCTGCAAAAAGCATTGCTGTACCTACAAAGACAGAAGAGCAGCAGTACACAATTTCTATTTGGTTGGCAGTGCAGTGCAGCTTCTTGAACATTATTAACCGAACACTACCACCTAGTGGTCAACAAATGGAAGCACTAGAAGGTGTAAAGCACTGATTTCTCTAAGGAGACTGGTCCACGCTGCCTTTCACCAGTATCTGACCTGTGTTACGTTTCAAAGTTAGAATTTATGATTTCACAATCATGGGTTGGGATTTTATTAAAGGATAATTCAGTGGCAGGCCTAGCCTATTACAGGAGCGGCGTTACATCTACAACACAGTTATCAGTCTAAACATGGGGATGTGTAGTTTATACAAGGAGACACAAATTGGGTTGTGTCATGAAGAACATATCACCTAAAAAATCTTCCAAATTAAACATGTGGCAATCCCTTGTGTATAACACAGCAGCTAAAAGTAACATTCCCAGGAAACACATGTTATGGGCTAAGGGACAAATTAATTCCAGCTTTAATCATTAGTAATTCCATGTTTGAGCTACAGGTGCATCAAAAGTAAGTTCTCATCTGTTTTACTGGAATACTGAACATACTTAAAAGCTTTTGTTTACATGGCAAAATGTGAATGACTACGAATGAAACCGTCTTTGACTCCCAATACAGGCGTGCATAGGATCATTACAAACACAACTAAGAACAGAGAGCCCGAAGGTGAAACTGAACAGCGAACTTTGACGCCTCAATCAAAAAGGCTAGCACTGTTTTGATTAGCTCTGCTCTTGATCCCATCCCCCAAATCTCAACATCCACTTAGAGCACAGCCAGATGGCGAGTGCTTGTGACCTGCAGCAGCTTGTGGTGAAAGCACATTACTTCTCCTGGCTCTGCTACTTGCTGTCTGACTTAGGCTAACTGGCCTCTGGTAAAGTTTACAGCGTGTGATCACACCATAAGTACCTTATCACCTTTAACCAGCTGTCAGAGACACATAATCTCCTCTCGACACTGCTGGAGGATGATGCTCAAGACAAGCTTATTATAACTTGCAGTACTGTTAATACCCAAACAGTAAATTTAAAAGGTACAATTTGTAAAATCTCACCACTGGATGGCAGCACTAATTTGCACTGGTTAGCTGCTGTTAGCCAGTGTTAGTCAAACTTGTTTTGATTTAACACTGCTGGACTCAGACACTTAGTAAATAAACTCTCACACAGTGTGTGAAACTCAAATAATAATGCATTGTAGGCTCTAATGGATAAAGTCATTTAACAGTGTAGCATGTAATCATTTAACACCTGTATAACTGAACACACTGCACAAATTGAAGCGCAGAAGAAAGGGTAGCTCGGTGCGTTTCTACACTGTAAAAAAACAATAACAAAAAAACGCCAGCAAACAATGCAATAAAATGTATATGAGCATTCATGCACCGTGAACACAAACAACTATATATGTTCAGATAATGGTTGCAATGGTTACAGTAAACAACAGATTATATTGTGTGCTGTATGTGTTTACACTCACCTTTGCACACGAGCAGGAAATTAGGAGGCTTGTGTGCAACCACCTTGACTGTCTAATCATGGCAAATCAGTATTTACTAATAGCATCTAGAGGCTAACAGATGTGAAGATTATTCATTTTATAGTGTTAGGCAGTGATGAACTGGAGCACGGGATGCAAATGAACAGTAGTTTGGAAACTCCTTGTATGTGTTTGACAGCTAAAGGTGTGTGCAGTGATCAAAAGGTATTATATGGTTACGAGCTTGTAGCTTAGCTAACAGAAGACAGTTAATCATTTCATTTCCAGCAACGCCCTGCTTTCAGGCAAAACAGCTGGAAAAGCTTTATTTTCTGAAGAGCAGGACAAGCTTTTCTTTGTATTCTTTTGATTGTTAGAGCATTTTTTTAAACCAGCACATAAAACAGGTGTGGGTGTGAGCAGTAAAGCGCTCTGCTTAGAGATACACCCGACTTCAATGAAAGGCCAAAAAGTGCCGTAGAATCAAAATGCTCCTCTCGAGCCTTCTCGATGGTATCCTACAAACTAATCTGTGACGCCACCGTTGCTAAATCCATCTTTTATATGCAGTCTATGCATGTTACATGGAATGTTTACACGTCAAAAGACAACTACAGATCATGCCTCTTACCATGTCTTTGAAGGCATTCTCGATGGCTCCAATCACCAGGCTCTCCTGTGACACCTTCTTCTCTATGAAGAAGCGTGTCTGTGGGGTACTGGGGGAACCGGGAGCGCCCGCGGCACCCCGGAGCGATGCAGCCCTTGTAAGTACACGCTGAGATGAAGGGGTGAGGTGGTGATTGATAGGTTCCTCACCCAGGCACGTGGGTGGCACGAGGTTAGGAGTACAGAGGATCTCCATAACCTCCTGAAGGTGCAGGGCAATGTGGTGGTGGAGAAGACGAGAGGCCATTACAGCTGCCCCGGAGCCAGCGTGGCCATCGAACAATGCCCAGTAGTGTAAAGTTAGGTCTTCAGAGTTGTCCTGGAAGCAGGTAAAGAATCAAAGTAAATAAAAACGTGTCAACATTTGAGTATGCAAAATGCGAGAGGAGGAACTTCATCCTGCTTTGCAGCATTCAAATTCATCCCGTCGGTGTTCAGTGGGAAGATTTCATAATCTGATCTGAGCTCAGACCTCCCCACAGGGATGCACGATGCCCATAAGTGGATGAACCTGGCGTTAATGCTTGCTCTTAAATCTGCAGGTATTAGTAGGTGCGATATGATGCAGTTTGTGCTCTAAAACCGCACATCGCATCCTCTGTGTTGATCTACAAAGTCTCACCTCCCACATAACATTAAAAAATGTTTGTGATCTGGCTGATTCATTGCACACTTTTGAGTTTTTAGTCTTCACAAAAAATAAAAATCAGGGGCCTGATTTCTGTTTAAAGTCTGCTATATATCAGCGCAGCCCCCCCTCTCAGTAATCAGGTCACATAGCCACAGAGTTGCTGTTCCATACATCACATTTTGCTGTGCAAAGTAAGCCTCTGAGTTTCTATATATGGCGCAGGCAAATTCTACAGCGTGAATCTACGAGGCAGGCAAAGAGCTCTAAAAAGGCTCTAACGCTACATCACTGAGAAACTGAGTCATGATATACTTGCATGAGTTTGCTGTAGGCTCCGGCTGGGCCTGAGTAAAGTACTGGTGAGCTAAGAGGAAATTTTATGAGCAGTCTTAGTTTACTGTAATCACAAAAGACTTTAAAAGAGCTGATAAACATCAACGTTTGCGCTTTTCATCTCTTTTCTGTCTCGTAGGGAAAGGGATGAACTGCAAGTAATTGAATAAAGTGTGTCAATATGCTGTGACAGTAGCACAGTGACTCTGCGTTTTGGTATAATGATACACAGTTTTCTTTAGTACTCGTTCGGACACGATGTTCTTGTGAAAGCAAACAAGGGTGACTTTAAAGTCAAGTGTGTGAAGAGTCACTATGAAGGCTACCGTGGAGTGTGAGGGACGCTAAGCTGTACGCCCCAATAAGCTGCTGATGAGACAAAATGATGGGACAGCGTGTCTCACCAAGAGGCCCCAGGGGCATTCACTGACTGAACTCATTCTACCTGCATTACCTTCATCAGTAAACTCAAACTAAAATGTAAAGGCTGCAGTCTGCTATGGCATTTTTCTAGAAACATAGGAGGCATTAATAGCAGGCATGATCATCTGCTAAATTCTGTTAAATGTTCGGTCTGCATATATAAGACCGTCTCGCAGAACACCGTTTCATTTGCTCAGTGATCCTTTATTAGACTTTCCACGCGACTTGACCGAAAGACTTTTCTTTTTTTCTTCTTTTTACTTCAGTGCAAATAATTATTTTGGCTGCACACAAGTTTATCCGTCCAGACAGCGTGCTATTTCTAAAGATGGAGAAGAAATGCAATAGATCACAGCACAGTTTGTACTGCATCCTTCTCTGTCATCCCTTCCTGTCGCGAAAATGTATCTGCAGAATGTCCGTGAAGGTGGATGTGATGGCGGGGGGGAGGGAGGGAATAGAAACAAACCCATCATTTTGGCTTACCAGGTTCTCCCGGAGGCCCAGACTCTCACCATTAGGCAGGGATGATCTCCTGCGTGTCGAGGGGGTTCGGTTGGGCTCGAGGCTTCCTGCAGGTCTCCCTTTAACAACCAGGACCTCACAGCAAGCCTGATCTTCATTTAATGTGCTTTTTCCTGCATTGATTACCCTGGACAAAGAGAAGAAATTCAATGTATGAAACTATGATTTATACACTTTACACATTACAATGGCATAAGAATTTTTAAATTAACGTAAAGAATTTAATATTTGTGTAAAAGAAATACAGAAATATAGTCTGGCACAAAACAAAAATGTTTAACAGACATGATATAGAGTAATTATAGTACTAGGTACTTTAATAAATTCAAATGTCCAGCAGCTCCGTTTAAAAGCAAACATCCTTCCAAGAAATAAATACACGAATTGCATAATATTAAAAATAGGATTTGTAAACACATTTTTTAGGGAACTATATATAAGGCATCAGTTGTCATCTTTGCTCAAATCACTTCAAGTACATCCCTCTACCAAAAAAAACAAAAAAAAAAAACAGGATTTCAATACCAGCTGTGGTCTGGATATAAAATTTCGTGAAGTGACTGTGCCTTAAGCGCCACACAGACATGTTTAATAGTCTCAAATATTCATGCTCAGCACATGGCTGCAGATGCAGATGGGCCTGTAAAATCTTCCAAAAACACAATTTCTGTGAAACAGTTTGCGTTACACCCATTTTGACAGCAAAACATTAAGAAATAACATCATCAAGTACACTTTAAATACACATTTCAATTTAAGCCCCGCACACGTAGGCCAAAGGACAGACAGACACATAAATATTGAATTACACAACACCTGGCAGATGGTGCTCTGCTGCTGCTGCGAGCTGCTGTGTAGCCATTGACAAGCACACGCTGCTTAACACGACTCCAGGCATTCTCATTTTAGCCACAGTGAAGTCTATTTAAGTGAAGTGAAGCCAGTCCACAGGTCCCTTTCCAAACTATGTGTATAATTTTTAAGATTTAGACCACGAGAGAAAAGGGCCAACACACAAAACGGGAAAAATAAATTTATAGAAATTATGCCACATTTTTCTTTAGCCAGAATAATTAAAAAGACCCTTTAATCGTTCCTACCATCCTTCAAAGCATTAAGCTATTTCAGATCTTATGTGTCCAAGGGGAAATTAGACCGAATAAATGACAAGCAATATGGCTACATGTTGATATGAGAGGCACTCGTGATTATTTCCCAAAGGAGGATCCTTTGTAAACAAACCATGAGAGTGAACATGCAGAGCAGGTATCCTCTGTCTCCAGCTAAGAAAACACTGAGCCATAAAGCCTGACAGGATATTTATAGGAGATTATTATTGCTGACCTACACTGTGAGCTATTCACTGCTTTCCTACGCAAAAAAGACAATAAGAGCAATGTGTGCAAAGGACACCAATAACCAATTGGTGACATAGTCATGGGCCAGAACTCTTAATCTATTAAAAATCAAGCACCTAGATAGAGAGAAAGACAGAATTATTTTTTAATTAATGTAGGTGACTCAAAAAGTTATTTATGTGTTTCACCATTCGTTTTTTTACATTTAAATATTCAAGCTACTACACACCATTTTCTCTGCACTGATGAAAAATATGAGCTTATTTTGAATATAAAAGGCATATAACAAAAGGCTGGTAAATTAAGTTGTAGTTAAAAAGGAATAGCTGATTGATCAATCGTTGGAAATTGATCAGTTTTTAATGGCAACAGGTCAGATGACATGACTGTGTATAAAAAGATCATCATCTGTGATCTTCACTGATCACAAATTGTGGGATGTGTTCATGAACAATGTTGATAAACAGGAAATTAAGAATGTGAATATCTCATGAGCTACAGTACATAATCTCATTTCAGATTTAGAGAAATCTCTGTGCGCAAGGGACAAGGCTTTGGGACAACAGTTTGATTCTATCACAAAAATCACTGCATGAGAAATCACCGTCTGTAAACATAGTTCCCAGTGACATTCACAAATGCTGGCTGAAGCTATTATGTGAAGAAAAAAAAAGGGGGATGCTATTTACACTTTATGCAGAGTCATTTTTAATTATTATCTCTGGCTGTATTTTTCCTACATAAATAACATTCACTCAACTTTCACTCTCTTCTCCTGGTCATCAGCGGTAGCTCTGTTTCTCTTCTCTCTTTCTCGCACTACAATTTGACAAGCGCTGCACTCAAGGCCGCTAACTCAAACTCTTCATACACTATCACGCATGACTGAGGCCAAAGCACTGTGAGGCCCGATGTTCAATTGACCTTGTAAAATACACATAATCACAAGATTAACAACAGTTGAGATTCCGGTCCTTTCATCGTCCACGCCCGGAGGCATGAAGTGTGTGTGAGAAGAGGGCTGTCATATTCAGTTACTTCACTTCAGTTCTTCACATTAGAGACAATGTCATGACCTTATCCTGTCAGATGTGTGATCTACATAACTGTATGCCTTCTTTGGTTTGAGGAACTTATTTTATTTTGTAATCATTCATTTTTTCTTGTTAACATACATTTATTGTAGTTTTGTATCTATATTGTATTTATATATTTCAACGCTGTAAAATTTTACATGTGTGTCGTGGATGTAAAAGTCCAACAACTGGAAATTAGCAATAGTTATAACCTCTGAGTCAGTTTCTTGCTACAGTTAAGATGTTATTATCAAATTACTCATCCACCATATATACTGCCAGGAAACTAACACGGAAGCACAGATACAACTAATATTGAAAGGATTGATTACTGGAGCTAATAGAAAATAACTAGACACAAATTTTAACATGTTATTTATCATTCACTGCCATTTATTAAAGAAGATTTCATGTTCTTTATTCTAGGTTTGTTTTTACAGTTTGGAGTTTTCTTTTTTTAAATGTATTATTATTTTTGTTGAAAACATTTTTTTTTTTTTTTCATTTTAGAAATTCTTATTTTGAATTATCAACAACAAAGATTGGTTTTGGTTGCATTTCTACACACAAGGGGTAACAAGAAAACAGGCCACGGGTGGGAACCTCGATGACACTAGTCTAGAAAAATTAGACAAGGGAAGCAAAACTGAGTATGTCACACACAAGGCAGGAGACTATCAAAGTAACACAGGAAGTAAGATAAGCACAAAGAGTAGGGCTACGTCCACACTAATGCGTTTTCGTTTGAAAACGCATCTTTTTTTTCTCCGTTTCGCCCTCCCGTCCACACTGAGACGGAGGGAAAACGGAGCCTTTTTGGAAACGCTCTCCAAAACGCATCAATTTGAAAACGCAGCATTTTGGCGTAGTGTGGATGGCCAAAACGGAGCTTTTTTAAAACGATGACGTATGTTAGTCATATGATGCAGTCATGTGACCACTTTAACCAAGGAGGTCAGACGGCATCGTACCGCAGTTGTTTTGTTTGCTCAAAGGTTTTAGTGGCCGTGTTGAAGATTAATATGTACTCATTTGTGTCTCGGAGCAACAGCTCCGCCTCATTATCATTCCATTTGACACATTCGGTGCTTTGTCTCGCCATTTCGCCGCTCGTTTTAAAGAGCCGGAAAGTAAATAAACAACACATGGAAATGACGCAGGTCGTCTCGTCGAACATTTCACGCATGCGCGGTACTGGACGCGCAAAGGTGTGAAAAACGACTCAAAACGATAGTGTGGACGCGGATCGTTTTTGCACGAAAGCTCCGTTTTCCAAAAGATCCGGACTAGTGTGGACGTAGCCTAAGACACACAGGCTTGGCACTGGGACCACGGAGAAACAGACATGGGGACAAAGCAGACCGGGGGGATGCAAAGAAACGTAACAGAGAGAACCCTCAGAGAAACTAGGCATAAAAAAACGTAAACAGACGTCTGAGGTTCAATCACAATAGACATAATTATCTCCTCGTTTCAAAAAAATACAAGTCCAGACAAAAACTCACAGAAGTGATGCCAAATTATAGAAAAAAAAACAAACAAGAAAACTAACCTTAAGGCAATGAACACATAATTATAGCTTTTCATGTTAGCTAATAGATGCTGTACATGAACCCTCCTTATATTTCAATCCTTTATTTTTCACAGTTTTATAATTTTACTATAATGATTGTAGCGTGTCCACGTCTGTTCCCTAATTCCTCCTAGACACTTTAATAAGTCTGTTACTTGTACATTTATGTTGTTGTCTGCATGCAAGTTTTGCATTTTTTTGTGCAATGGGACATGTCTGTGTATTTGCTACAGCAGGCGGGCAGCTAATTTTCCTAAGGGACAAGAAACTGGCACTGTTGTGGAGCGCTGAATAAAATGGGCTAATAATAATAATAATAATAATAATAATAATAATAATAATAATAATAAGCTGAACTCACTTCTGCTCAATATTGAGCTCTCCAAAACAGTCCCAGTTTTTTTTCATGTTGACCCCTTGGGAAAATGAAGTGCCCATTCCTGTGCTTTACTGTAACTCCCACATTACTGATGCTAATTTCGGTGTGAATATTCAGACTTAAATTTAAACTAACTTAAAGGACAAACATTCCCATGTTATGATTCTCAGGCCTGTGTTTCTACGGTTGTTGTTATATGATGTTACCTCTTTCTGCCATTTCTTCCACAGACTAATAATATTAAGATATCGATCATGATAATTTGATTAAGAAAGTCCAACAAGGGTTTTGTTCAGCAGTTACTCCTACCTAAGCTACAGATTAATCAGGATTACGCCGTTCCTGCCTCTGAACGACGTGTATATGCAACAGAAGCAAAACGAACATGTGACTAGGTAAGCACTGGGAAACGCTGTACGTATGAAGTGCTGCTCATGTGCCTCCTCTCCACAGTTGGGCCTGATATTTACTTTATGCGTCTTCTTTCCCATGAGAATGATAAACCAGGTAGGCTACTGCAAAGACAGTGCACTGATAATGCTCATCAGAGCAAACAGAAAGAACACACGCACTTTACCTATGCCACATGTTTGTGTTGCTTAAAAAAAACTGTTATCTTTTGTTACCATGGAAATGTTAGCTCAACACGCCCTAGCTGTCATGCACCCTGGAGCGCCCACTTTCTCACCTCTGTACTGTTAAAAGAGATTTGATCAGCTCACCGGCACGCCCTCACATACGAATGCCAGCAGATCTGCAGATAAAACATACAGTGCGCAGCGGTGGGACTAGTGTTTACCTTACACACGTGCATATTGATTAAGTATTGATTGAACTGCTGAAGCTGCAGTGTCCACTGGGTCAGTGAGACAGTGAGTGATTGAATGAGTGGGTGGAGTCCAACACAAGCTTGGCTTCTCCAAAAAGCAAATTTCAGTCATACTTTAGTAAATATTAGTAGGTAAGATTAACTGCCTTTTAAAAAAATAAAAAATAAAAGCCAAAGTTGAAGAAATGTGTTTAATAAAGATTAGAATCACCAGACTCCCCATAATACGAAATGATCGCAATATTTCACTCATACAAAACTATTGTGATTTTTAACATAGTGTGATATGCTGAGGATTGCAATGACATATGTTGTGATTTATCACTTTTTTTTTTTTTCTGGCTGCAAATTAAATCTCAATTTACAATTTTTCAATAACCGTTTTTTACCAATAAGACAATGTTATCTTACTTAATATATTTTATTTATGCTGTCAAAGCTGAACAACACTGACACTAAAACCTGCCATAAATGTTGCAATAAGATGGAGTCAGTCTGTGATTGAATGAGGTCATGTTGGCAGTTACAGGCAATGTAATGATAACTGCGATAAATCATTAAAAAAAAATCCCTTATATGCCTCTGTCTACATAGACATTCGTCTTAGACAGAAATTTATGTTTAATTATTACATCATTTTTCAACAACCTTCCTGTTTTATAAGAATACAACCAGCTGACAGCCAGCTGAGTTGAGTTATGCTCACTGACAAAGGCTCATTCAGACTGATGGCGACATGCTGCCACAGTCTGTCTGCATTTATAAATTAAACAGTAGTTATTTACAAACCTTTGACAATTTCATTGACGGTGATTGCAGTCAGTTCAAGTATGAGTGCAACTGTTTGCAGAAAGGTTGCCTCCTAACTGGTGACCTGTGCAATCACCTTACAATCAAAGTGGTCGTGCGTGTAGAGCACCCCAAGATCAGGGCAAACAAAAAAATTCAATACAGTCATCAATCAGCCAGACACTTGTTTTTTTTTTGTAGCCACAAAGATGTTGCTGTCCTATTTTTACTTGTGTGATTAATTCAGAGCATTAGCTTGCTCGTGTGTCCAGTGTTGGATGGTTTTTCAGCCGATTTGATTTAATGTAAGTTTGCTTGGCTAACATTATCTCAGGATGGTGGTGCATAAGATGAGTCCATAGTTTTCTTAGATTATTTTAACTTATTTAATAAAATATCAATATTTGGCATTCATTGATCGATACAATACTGCCACACAATATATTACAATACTATATACTGATTCCCCCACCCCTACTATTTAACACGATTGACCACATTCTTTCTTTCACACATAGAAACATGTTATGGCTTGCTAACTTGCATACTAGCTGCGAAAGTAAACTTCCCTGTTGTTCTACAAGCATATTATTGTTAAATAAGGCATGGACTGATTCCTTTCTTTCATAATGTTCTTTATATTTTGACTACATAAAAGAGTGAGTCTTTTAAGAGCTAGAAAAACTGGATTAAAATGAGACCAGGAGAAACCCCCCTCAGCTTCTCAATTCTGGGGAAGTCAAGCAGCACGCAGCATGAGAGTACTACACGCAAACAATAAACCGAACAAGCGAGAAGGTAGTGGCCTTTATGTTTGGGGGAAGAAAAAACTAAAACAGTGGGGAAGAGCTGCTGTAAAGTGCTACCTTCCTGCAAAAGTGAGGCGTGCGCGTGTGCTGCAAAGAGACAGTGACACAATTGGAGTGAGCAATACTCAGTGATCCATTCAAATGTTCGCGTTCACTGGAGCAGACAGTGCACCCACTCAGAGACGGTGCATCAGAAACGTCCTCGTGAAGGCGAACTGCTCATTCTCGCTCTACAGGAAGCCACGGAATAACCTCGCATGACCTCAGTAAGCTCAGCAAGGACTACTCAGAAGAGCAGGAGCAAGAAGGAGAAAAAGAACAAGGCTGCGCAGCTCACCCAGCTAAAGCCCACGCTGATTTTTACTTTCCAAACAAACAAACAAAGAGCAAAAAATTTGGTAAGCACTCTATGCTGGTATAGCCTCTTCAAAGTCTTCGTGTTTTGTTGGTTTATCGAAGTGATCCACCGACTCCGTTACCCCATCTGAGCAGACCTGCAATGGATCACCACTTCTCACATGGGCTCAGGTTTTCACGGCTGGCAGTGATATTTCATGACAACAAAGCCTGCTGGTCAGCCAGCTGTTGACAAATCCCTGGCATGACGTATGTCTCGGTTCTGGTTGACTCTATGCCAAGCTAACACGAACACACACACACACACACACACACACACACACACACACACACACACACACACACACACACTGCTGGCGGGAGTATCAGCTGAATGTGTTAAGTAGGACTGTTGAACTGATCCTGCAGAATTAGCATCCCATTTAAATATGTTGATTTTTATAGCTACAGAACCCTTGTGTTGTAATGATGATGAATAACAATGAGCACAGAATCTACACAAAAAATCTGAATTTTCACTGTACGGTTTTTTACCAAGCTGATTATCTTTAACCGTACAGTAATTAACAGCTCGGCCTCATCGGTTGCAACAGTTATAACACTCCCCGACGGTGGGATTTTGCTAAGTCAGTGGTTAAAGATAATCAGCTTGGTAAAAAACCGTACATTCACTTTAATGGAAACTTCGACCATAAAAACAGTTGATGGCTTCTAAAAGCAAAAGCCAGTGCTAATCTCTTAAGATTAAAATTTCATTATAGTAGATTAGCTCAAATCAATCAATCAATAAAAAAAAATGGTGACTCCCACAGTTTCACTGTACTTCTTAAATCTACATGAAGCAGACACCAGACTGCTCTCATACTAGTACTGAAAAGGTCAATTTATCAACTAGCTGATCAGCAAAAAAAAAAAATAAAAAAAATAATCTAATGTAATTTAAGCAAGACAGCAGATGTTTTTTTTTAATTTCTCTTCCAACTTCTAAAAATTCAGGATTTAGGAAGTAATATTAGTCAAAATAACCAGTATTACACTGAGCTCTTGGAAATAGTTCAGATCATTTCCTGCTATAGTCTAATGTTTTAACTGCATAAAGCAAGAGGAACCATTAACAAAAGATCAAGTCAACTGATAAGCCAAAGTGCTCTTGTCTCTATGCTGCTCAAGCAGCCGTGCATTAAGAAAAGACTTCTGCAGCAAGCAAGCCTCGCTGACTTGACACGACATTCGTTTGCACAACTAAACTGGGTTCCGAGCAGAACTGCTAAGCTGGAAATATTAATTTCCATCTTAGTGCTCTTACTGTAATCGATCATATAAGGAAAGAGAAACTTCTTTATACAGAAAAAGCATGAAGATAAGACTGAACTAGGGTGTGGGGCTGTCACACACTGTATAGTTTTAGGATTTTAGGACAGGACACAACCTCACTGACTGCATGAACCGGAGCGACTGTGACTCTGCACTCTCAGGGAGTGGACAATAATAAGACATTCCCAGATCACTTGAGCTATGTACATCAAATGTAAATGGAACATGGTGATGAAGTGATTATTTTAAAGCACGTACATTTCAATAACTCATTTGTTTCCTCTCCAGTGTGTAGGCTTCAGAAACAGGCAGAATCATTCATCATAGATTTCCTCACTTTCTGCCATTCTCATCGGGTTGTGTTCCTTGCTGACCAAACACGAACCCAGAACTTGTTTTTTTTCATGATTCCAGCAGCTGCTGCAATAAACGCTGTTTATAACGCAGTATGTCCATTAAGAATACATCACAGTTGGTATCGCACTTAACTGCAGCCTCGGAAGGAAGATTCGTGAGAGCTAAATGTATGCCTAAACAGAAGATGTGATATCAATAATACAGCAGATGATCTCAGGTCCAGTTGCAATTTTGGTCTCAGGTTATCATGTAAGAGGATCACGAGAGTGTAACATAAGCTACATTCCCCAGCTTTAAACAGATTAACCGAGAAAAACTATTGAAATGAGATTGTTCGCACAGGGAATGAGTTAACTGAGTACAGAGATGAACCTGGAGACAGTTAGTGTGATCTTATCTATGAGTGCACTGCTTATCTCATACAATATCAAAGGCCTGTGACCTTGTGTTATGCAGCTTAACTGGCGTCATTATAACCTGTTTTATGGTATCTTTCCATTTTCTACACCATTTCAAAAATAACGCATTCATATCTGGTTACAGGGGACAGATCACAACGACCTTCAGCTTGGTGGAGGTATTTTTTATTCCCAGGAGGAAACCTTGATGTTTAGAATATTTGACATGATGCATCATCAGCTGCACCTGAGCCTGTTTATCATCTGAAACACACGTGAAGAAGTAGGCCATAATAAGGATAAAGAGAGGTGCTAGTGTTTTCTATTTACGCCTGTTTGAGTGCTCTGTCGGTGGTCCAGGAAGAACGCGCTCACTTCCAAAGGATGCTGCGTGGAAGAAAAGATGGACGCATACAGGTTATACTCACTCTGCGTAGCCGGTGGACCACGGCAGCCGCTTGGTCTCCTTCAGGATGAGGATCGGTCTTGCGATGTGATCCGCCGAACACTCGATCTCGTCGGGCGACAGTCCCAGGAAGTCCGGTCGGGTATACGGGAATTTCAGCGGCAGATCCGAGCCGCTGGGATGGTCTCCGTTGGAGCCACCGGCCATCATACCTCCCATGAAATTGGCCACCGCCGACTTAACCCGCGTGAGCATGGTCCTGCTGCGGCGTGGGTCCAGGCAATGCGATTACGTGAATGCCACCCCACACGCACCCCCCTCTTCCCGTCTCCCTGGCAGATCCCCGCACGGCGACGCAGATTCGCGGCGTGGAAGAAGGTAAACACTCAGGATCCCCGGAAAGTCATTCGGCACAGCTATCCCTCTGCGAACACGGAAATAAAAGCTAAACAGACTCACAGAGAGAGAGAGAGAGAGAGAGAGAGAGAGAGACAGTCTGAGCTGCACAGCAGTCATGTGACAAACCGGTTGCTGCTGGTGGATTTGGTCGCTGGTAGCCTATCTCAGTGAGCCGCTTACTGTTGACAGTGCTGGAGGTCAAAGGTGCGTAATCCCGATGTAACGATTACCTCCCGAGCAAGGTGCAACACAAGTATTGTAGCCTAAAAAGAGACGGTGACCCAAATACATATATACATATGAATGGAACCACATTGACTGATCGGAACAACACACAGTACAATAAATCAGCCGTGATTGTTTCAGGGACTCTTTTATGGACATCTGCAGTCGTCTAGTCTTTGTTTTTTCTTGACAAGGTGTGGTTTGCGGACCTTTTGAGTCCCACAAACGCCACAGCCGTGTTAAAAAACTAAAACCAGCTGATTTGTTTCCATCTTTCTACATTTTTTCCTTTTTTTAAAAAAAAAATTAGAATTACAGTCATTGGGGAAAATGTGGTTATGAAAGATCAAAGCCTACAACAGATCCAAAT
Source organism: Hemichromis elongatus (assembly GCA_015108515.1). Taxonomy (NCBI): domain Eukaryota; kingdom Metazoa; phylum Chordata; class Actinopteri; order Cichliformes; family Cichlidae; genus Hemichromis; species Hemichromis elongatus. The sequence continues at coordinate 16,415 of VUQR01022614.1, forward strand.
TGTAGCAAGCACACAAATATAGGCTACATCTGTAATAATCTTTTATCAAAAAGGCAGTTTTACACTTTAAAGCTAATGTCCACAAGAAAGGGCTGTAGTCAATGCAAACACGCAGTAAAAACCAGAACTGTTGTTTCAAACATGGCACTTACTGGGAGCCTTTCAGTGTCTCTTAGCATATTGCATTACCACCTTCTGATTGCATTTTTTCTTTCTTTTCCAAGAGTCGGTGCAAATCTTACTGCCCGGGCATTAAGCCAACCCAGCAGGATGTCTGTCTAGAATTTATGAACTTACTCTTTCAACAAAGCTCCATTTTGGAGAAGTGAACCCTACTAAATGATATGTCATAACAGAACCGCAGTCTGCAGAGCGACCAAACCACACAGTCGTACTCAGCTGTTTCTTCAGTGCTGAAAGGTAAGGGTGTTGCAGCAAAATGACTTCAAATGATCTGCTCATGATTCATATTCAATCCCAAAAGTTCACTGAGGAAACAAAAAGCCATGTGGATTGGAAGCTTCGGTTTACTGAGCACAGTCATGCCTTCAAATAGAAGTGTGAGCATTTCATGTCACAGTCTCTAAATCCCAAGTCAAACTGATATATCATTATTTCTATTCTTTACCTTCACTTTAAATGCAAATGGAAAAATCTGCTGTTAATCACTTCACCTTTTATCTAAGTCATACTCTTTATACTAATATTCCACTTATTTGTGACACACTTATGTGGTTTGGGTTTCTATTCGAGACACCAGATGAACCTATTTTGTTAAATAAGTGCAAAAGTTTGCTTCAAGCTACCAGCATCCAAACTCAAACACCAGTGTCATCCAGTTATGTAGGACGACAATTTGATTAAACCTACGAATAACCTGCATATTTTTCTTTTTTAAACAGAATGACCCTCTTTCAGCACAAAACTAAAACTAGGTGTGGACGCGGGGGCACTTTCTAAAACAGGTTCCAATTCCCCAATCTGTATAGTTGCTTTCTGTTTTATTTTGAAACCCAGTATGAAAGAGATATATTATAACAATGTACTTGTAATGAACAGTTTCTCTGTGGATTTTGCATGTTCTCCTAGTTGGCGTGACTTTCTCTTACAGTACAAAGACGTGTGGTTTCGTAGGGGTAAGGTTAACTGGCAGTCCTGCAAATACTGCAGGATCGGTATTGCCGATACCAAAACAGATATTTTTAACCCATAAAGGTAGCTTATACAGGACAGAGCAATGTGTCATGATTTATGTGTATAAAAATTCTCAATACATTCAGATTATTGCGATTTTTGCTTTCCACAATAATTAGTTAACATAACTTTTTAGCTTTATTTTGAACCTTTTTTGTTGTTGTTTGGAGACCTGGAATGGAAATGTGCCCGTCTCAAAGCACTTTGGGTCAACAATGTGCTACAGACTAGAAATAAAATAGACACAAAAGGCTTCAGACATTTATTATAGTGCATGTTAAAAAAAAGAAGAAAAATAATTAACACAATTTAGTGGGCTGTAAACTGAACTTAGACGACAGAAACAAAATATTGATCCATATGTGCCAGTATCAGTCCAGTACCAATACCAACATTGGTATCAGTACTACTGATACTTGAATCTTCCCACCTATTTTTTGGCCGTAGGTCTGTGTTAGCCCTGACATGTGACCTGTCTGCCTCATGTCTTATGTCAGCTGGGAACAGCTCTAGGCACCACATGACCCTAAATTGAATAAGCAGAAGAAAATGGATGGATGATGGGTCTGTGCAAAATTGCTTTATATAAAATAAACACTGAATATGGAGTGTACTATTTATTTTATTTTATTTTTTGATAGGAATTATTTTTTCTCTTGAGAATCCTTTAAAATACAGCATGAACTGTGATGATTAAAATTAAAGCTTATGGTTCGTGGTTTATATTCAAGAACACTCAGACACTATATCACTTAAACCTTGCAGGCCAATTAAAATTGTGAGCATGCTTATCATACAGAAAGTCTCCAGTGAAAATGAGTAAAGACTGATGAAAGTGACGCTGGGAAATTGGCAGACTATCGTAAATCAATAATGCATGAGCTTTCCAGCAAAGAGTTCTACTGACCTAATTACACAGGAAAAGCAAACAATCTGTGAGCAGGATGCAGGAAGATGTTGCACTCTATCTGCGATTGGATTTTCAATCAGGGATAGCTGGTAAAAAAAATTAACCAGAACATTGAATGCGGCTTTTGTCTTTTCTGTGCTAATTACACCCCATAAACTGAAAGCACGCACAGAGATAAGCTCATTTCCCAGGAGACTTCACATACATTCTTTTGAAGTGATAAACTATTTAAATCTTCCACAACAATTATTTAATGGAAACCATGTGTTCAGCATGCTTTGTAGCAATATCTGATTCGTTCATTTGATCTGTTGGTGTACAAGATGAAAAGTCACGCATCACCAAAGCCATTAAGTCTTCATCTGTGAAACATCTACGCAGTCTTAAGGCAGTTTATCTCATTGTTACTTTAACTTGATGCACTGTGGTATCAAAACAAGGTCCCACCTTGGTTGGCTTTTGTGGAATAAACTAACTGTGGTTTGGAAATTTGATGTGTTTAACTAACACATTTGTAGTCAAATTTTTAAATCTTTTTAGCGTGTCATCTTCACAGAATGAGCCAGTGTGGTTCATAAAGGACTGTACAGCCTTTTTCTATCATTTTCTAGGAAGATGGGAATTAGTTGTTGTAGTGATTTATTACAGTATATAAGGCGAAAACAGTGTTTCTACACTTCTAAGACGTTTGAAAGTCAATATTTGGTATGACTGCCTTTATACTTCACAGTTTTGGCTCTCTTTTGTTTCACTTCTCTGTTCTCAGTTATTTTGACATCTGAGGTCAGCACAGGAGGCCAATCTATGACTGATAATTTTCCCTGTGGGCTTTCCTATTCTTATTTCTACATCAGCAGTGTGTTTGGACTTGTTGTGCTAAAAAAAAAAAATGAAGCTGTGGCCAATCAAGTGTTTTCCAGATACTGTTCAATTAAAATCTGATTTTTAAAAAAAAAAAAAAAATTTATATAGCATTTGCAATTCCATCAATTTTAACAGGACCTCAAACACCACTGGTTGAAATGCAGCATCAAACCATGACAGATCCTCCAACGTGTTTTACACATGGCTGTAGATTCTCTGTTGCATGTGTTTGAATGATATGTTAAATATATATGATATGTAAACTGATATTTGAATCCACCACTCCATAAAATCTGTTTCCACTGATTTTCAGTCCAGTTCTTGTGTAATCTGTCATACCTCAGCCCCCCCCTTTTCCTTTCCTTAAAGATGGCTTCTTGACAGCCCCCTTTCCACTGCGACCATTTCTGATCAGGCTTCAGTGAACAATAGATGGATCAACAGAAGGATCAGATGACTCTCTCGGGTTCTTAAGCACGACTTTTCAGATGTTTGCCTGCAACAGATTTTACACCTGTCACAATTTCTTTTGTCCTCCACTTGTCCAGTTTCTTCAAATTTTTAACCACACGCTGCACGTCATGTCTCAAGACATGCCAAATTTTCAGTAAATTGCTCGTTGGGAATAACTTTTTTCTATTTTATGCCTGTCAAAGTGTATTATCTTTGGCATTTTCATATATTCAACGAAAGAAATCGGAACAAACTCAGTTTTGTGACGGGCAGCTTCAATGTGGCAAAAGATACAAATTGAAAACGGGTTCTTTGCCAAGTTGGTTGTTGCTCAACACCACCATATAAAAAAAAGTCTGGCTTGGAAGCAAAATATGACGTAAAGAAGGCTGGTTCAAGACTCAATTTCCAGTTTTATAATAAATGGGTTGATTTGTCTGCAGACAGACATCTTTGAGGCAAATTGACTGGTGAGGCCGTATCTTGTAACATCAGTAGCTGACCTTACTAATAATCTTGTGGCCTTATGAGAGCAAAAATTCCTACTGCCAAAAGCAATAATGGAAAGCACATCCAGAAAAGGGAAGACTGCATATTCCACAGATTTGAAATGAAATGTGTATCATAATTGGTGCAAACCTCAGCTGATCCCCCAGAATGAAGCGTCATCAGAAAAAGTTCTTCTTGAATCCTGAAGCCACCTCGAGTCCCAGAAGGGATGCAAGCAATAAAATCAACTGTGTATCTCTCTCTTTGCTATATTACATAATTTGCAGCATTTATCCAGTGACTATTTGAAAACTGTAGATCTTCTGACTGTTAACAGTTTCTCTTCAGCTCTGTGTTATTCTTCTCAGGATTACGACGGTGATGGCAGAGTCAGGACAGCTTGAAGAATGTTTGCATTTCTGTCTGCTAATTGAACTGATGACTGACTCACAGATGGACAGAGATGGCACACTTGCTTACTTACAGCATGGGGTAATGTGGAGACAGGAAGGTCGCGTATAAACATGAATCACGGCAAAGATTTCTGTTAATCTGTAAAGAAAGAAAGTGTTACAAACCTAAAGTCAGCAATGAGCAAAAATATCTCAACTTTATTTTGAAATCAGAATAAAATAATTACTTTCAAATCCTAAGATTTGAGATCAGAATCTTGCAGTTAGGGCTGGATAATGTGACCTTGAAATATCCCTTTTTTATGCTGCTTATGCTGCTGTGGGACTGCCTGTAATACACTAAGCATTTCTGCTATACACCTCTTTTTACTCCAGGTGTTTCTATAAAACTGCTGTATGCATTTTTTTTCTTCCCGTGTTTTGTCTCCATCTCCCTCTGCTCTCCTTTTGTCTCTCCACTCACCCCCAACTGGTCGCAGCAGATGGCAGCCTCTCCCCAAGCCTGGTTTTTCTGGGAGTTTCTTCCTGTTGAAAGGGAGACATTTCCATTTCTTATTGTGATTTTATCTCCAATATAGTTTGTTCTGTACCTTACAGGATGTTGGGACAACCGTTGTGATTTAGAATAATATAAATATAACCTAAATGGAAAAATGATAAACTACTACTAGTGGATTATTAATTATTACTTCCAATAGAGTACAAAACCAAGACAAAAATAAAGATTCTTTCCTCAGTTTCCTTTACATTTTATTGTAAACATACAAACCCAATTGTAAGATTGTTGGGATGGCAGCAACATCTGAAAGGAATTGGGATGAGGACGACAACAACAACAACAAAACTGGAGGAACGTTTTGTAACCAATTAAACTAAGTTAACTGGCAACAGGGCCATAACATGACTGTGTATAAAAAGCATCTCAGAGGCAGAGGTTCTCAGAATTAGAGATGGGCAGAGGTTCAGTCTGCAATTTGCAAATCAATTTCAGAATCATGTTACTCAATGCGAAATTGCAAAGACTTTGAATATCTGGTCATCAACGTCACAAAGTATCATTGTTCTGAGGATCTGTGGAAATCTCCGTGCAAGAGACAAGGCCAAAGCCATTATTGGATCCCCATGAGCTAAGGGCCCTCAGAGAGAACTGCATTAAAGGCAGACATGATTCTGACATGAAATCATAGCATAGGCCCAGAAACTGTCTGGGAACAGAAATACAGGTTAAAGCTCTGTCATGTAAAGAAGAAGGCAATATGTGAAAGGGACTTGCATCTCTGATGGTGCTGGGGTACATTAATGAAATGGAATTGGGAGCATGCACAGCTGGAAGGGTAGTGTCCATACTTTAAAGTATAGGTCTCAAACTCCAGTCCTCGAGGGCCGGTGTCCCGCAGGTTTTAGACGACTTCTTGATCCAACACAGCTGATTCAAATTGCTAAATTACCTCCTCAACATGTCTTGTAGTTCTCCAGAGCCCTGGCAATGAACTACTCAGTTGATTCAGGTGTGTTGACCAAGGGTGAGATCTAAAACCTGCAGGACACCGGCCCTCGAGGCCTGGAGTTGGAGACCCCTGCTTTAAAACTTGACTGCATGCTGAGGTGGCAATTCAACCATTTGATTCATGTTCAGCAGCTCATAAGTGAATGAACATGGTGCAATAAAGGTACTTTCAGAAGTACATTTGAAGAATTTTCTTTGGTCTGATAAATTGCTTTTATTATTTTGATAAAGGAACAGGATATATATAAGATTATTCCATGGAAAAAGGAAACAGGAAGAAGGAATAATGTGTGTGCCTTTAGTTTACAGTATGTGTAATTTTCATGTAAATAAATAAATAAACATTTTTCCAAACACATTTACTAAATTTTCTTGAGTAGGGTTAGGGGTTGCCACTTCAGCTTGCAATCAATTTGTATGCTCTTGGTAATGAGGACTGGAGTTTGAAAGCCTTGCTTTAAAGCAGGGGAGTCGAACTCCAGGCCTCAAGGGCCGATGTCCCGCAGGTTTCAGATATCACCCTGGGTCAACACACCTGAATCACATAATTAGTTCATTATCAGGCCTCTAGAGAACTACAGGACATGTTAAGGAGGTAATTTATCCATTTAAATCAGCTGTGTTGGATCAAGGACACATGTAAAACCTGCAGGACACCGGCCCTCGAGGCCTGGACTTTGACACCTGTGCTTTAAAGGATTAAGAGCAACATCCACATGCTCCCATCCACAGAATGTTGTTGTAGAGAATGGCCTTGCATACTTCAGCAAGAAACTGTTCAACTCAGTCCATTTCAGAAAAATTACAAATATGAAAAAGACCCAAGAGCAGCTAGAATCCTCAGACAAAGAGGCTCAGTGAACATAACTCTGTCCCAACTTTGACATGTATTACTCCCACCAAAGTCTAAATGAGTTATTTTTCTTAAGGTGAATTTTCTCAGTTTAATCTGCCAAATCGCAACATTACTTCAACACGGCTTAAAAAACAAAAACAAAAAAAACAACATAAAGTAAAAACTTACAGAGTCCACATAAGGTTTAATTTATTTATTTTTAATTATTTTAAATGACTTCACAAAGAAAAGAATAAGACACCCCGATACAATGGGAAGGCAAGTGGCAACATCTCCCCTAGCCAGCCTTACCTTATCCACACCCTGTAGACAATTGGCAACTAAATCTTGGCAACACCCAGAGACGTTTTCACTGCCACTGCAAGGCGAGTACAGGCTGAAGCGGATTTAAACAGTTCCCGTCAAAAGGGACACTCCGAGAGCCCTAAATAGAACTTGTGGTCTTACCCCAAACTTGAAAACCAGTGGAGAAAGCAAGCCATCACATGTGCTTTCCATCAGGGAAAAGGTAATTATTTGTTAAAAACTTCTAGTGCAAAAAAACAGCAACCCTATACATAACACCAAAAACTTCATTTTAAGTGCACCTTGCCAAATATACATGAATTCTCCAACATGAGGATCCCACAAGTTGCAATAATGGACAATTGAAACATGGGATCAAACCAAATGAGTACAAGAACCACAAACTGAAAGGATTAAAACAACAATTACTACCACACAAAACCAAAAAAATGACCACTAATCCCAACCAGAAGTGATCTGTTGTCCCCACAAAACAAAGTCACATACATAATGGCCCCATACCACAAGTTGCTGATCACAAATGAGAACTATACCCACATAATTCCCAAGGTTGCCTCAGCACCACAGTTAGTGCCGTCACGTGGCCAGCAACAATAACAAGGCATCCACCACGAGTAGGCCAACATCACCACAACGCTGAAGGTCACTGCACAAAACACTCACCTTATCATTAGTCATCCATAAATTCTACTGCAGATGTACACGTACACACGGGTCTCCACACAAAGCTGAAACTAGACACCACATGCCAACTCAGCTAAAGGCTTACTAGTTATAACCCTGTGGTTGTGTCAGGTAAGAGATCTCAGACTGTTCAGTTCAGTGTTGCTGGTTTAACAGACCAAAACAACTTCTCCCCCAAACACTGCTGACCTCAACCCCACGGTAACTATGGGCAACCATCATGTGCAATGTTCTTCTGCCCAATTCCACGTCCTACCCATCGGGACATGGCTCCTTAAGTGCGTTTTATAATATGTAGATTACACATTCAGTTTGTGTGTGCAATATTGTTACATCTAGATGGGTAGGCATGTTTTAAATGTTTAAACATTTAAAAATTTTAAAGTCAGCAGTGTTGGAAAAAAGTAATCAGTAATTAATTACTCCCAAAAAAATAATCCTGTTACATTACCGATTACTTATTTTCAAAAGTAATTAGTTACTTAGTTACTTTTTAAAAGTATGATTTAAAAAAGCAGTTTAGTAATGCAGTAACGCAGCATGCTTACAGGAAAGTAACTGTAATCCAATTACCTTTACTGCTATAGTAATCCCTTACTTTACTCATTACTTGAAAAAGTAATCTGATTACAGTAACACATTTCTTGTAATGCATTACTGCCCATCTCTGCATGTTGGTATGTTGTATTTAAATATTTTATTTTTATTTATGTTATCTGAGATTGCTGACTCACACAAGGGAGTGTTGCTTTAATTTTGCTGTGCTTGCATAATCGCAAAGCATCTTAAATCTTGAACTTAGAGCAACTTTTAGCGTCACACGCAAAAAACATTGCAGCAAACACCTGTAAAACATCACTCACCCCACCAAGGCAACCGCCGATATTTCTTCCAAAAACTATTTATTGCATTACAACCTGTTTAAAAGCTTCAAAATAAAGGAGAGTGTGGTAGGACTTGACTTACGCAATCAAAGAAGTGCAGGAGACTGTTGCTGTCCAGTGTAGCGAGTGATTTATTCACCAAATTGTGACCAAACAATATTTACAAAAATAAATAAATAAGAAACTGAACTCCATAGTTTACTCAAGTCAAATAAACATAACTGAACTTAAATCAACAGAAATTAAGGTCCTGTGCACACAGCTACACTGACCCGGTCTTTTCTCCCTCCAACACCTGCATTCATCTGCTTAAATAGTCCACTTAACCAAACAATTTCTTCTTTGGACCATTCCATTAGGTAGGTAAGACAAACATTTTCATACTCCAATTTGTACTGCTACTCATTAC